>CM064535.1:21626042-21651712 GCA_032716605.1 Paralithodes platypus
CAAAGGTCTACTTTTATTATTTACTAAAAAAGATTACTCACATTTTAGAAAACTAGCTGTGTTATGGCTTATTACTTAAATATAGCCTAATATATACCAAATGTCACATTAATATTGTAATAGTTAAGGTTAGAGGGCAAAGTCAAAATAAGAGTATTTGTAATTTTCCCTAAACTCCTCCTTGACTGTTTAATGTATTGTCATAACATTATACAGGCAAATTCAGTTGGTCAATGCGATGATTATCCAAATATATGTATTTTACTTTTATCAAAGGTCATAGGTCAAGGTCACAGTATATGCTCACTATTTGTAATCAATAAGTTTTTATACAAATTAGGCTACACCATATTCATAATGTTAGTTAATACGAACAATTTTGTTAAGCTAAGTAAATCCTTGATAAGAAATTCTAAGGTCGAAGGTCAAGGTCAAAGATCAAGGTTAAAGGTCGATATATGATTTTTACTAGTACCGTATTTCTTATTTAATGTAAGATGCTCATTAGGCATATCATGCATATTCGGAATGCCTAGAGCAAGGTCATACAAGAATAAACATAATTCCATTTGATAGGTCAAGTTCACAGGTCAACGTCATAAATATGGTCATTATGCTAATTTCTTTACTATTCATGTAAACTTAACCAAATTTGTTGAGACAGTTATGCATTAAGGGAAAATTAAAATGTTAAATTTTCAGACGTCATGAATGTCAAGATGAAGGTCAAAGGTCAAGGTCAACTATTCCTTTAATACCTCTGAAACTAATTGATGATCTTTAACCCGCTGGATCCCAGCGTCACACGTGTTGCGTCGGCAATGTTCGATCACCAGAACCCAGCGACGCAACAGTTGCGTCGGTCCCAATTACTTCGGTCTTATGGCACCTAGAGGGCTCAGATTTGTATGGGAACTGTGTAAGTATCCCATGCAACCATGCCGATGGTTGAAAACTCTCAAAGTCCAACCGTGTACATGTGAGCGCACAAAAAAAAATTTTTTTTTGGAAATTGCCTTCAATTTTTTACTCTTGTAAAATCCGTTTTCGGGGGCTCTGTAGGACCATTTTTGACCTTTTTGATCGGTTTTTCGTGGTTTTTCCTTCATTCCTAACCCATTCGCTATTGTTTCTGGAAAAAAAAAATCAAAACCTGCTGGGCCCTGGTGGTACTAGCTGGGGCTCAGCGGGTTATTGAAATTTGACACACTTATTTGATTTTCTAGGGTTACATCAAAGCAAACAAACATATAATCCTACATAAAGGTCAAGGTCACAAGCCAAAGTCATAAGATAACCTTCATCATAAAAAACTAAATTTTCGATAAGCTGACGACTGTTAGTTGCATCTTACTTACATAACATATATTTCAATCATATACAGTATATATACAGTATATATATATATATATATATATATTATAATACTTAAGGTTAAAGGTCAAGGTCAAAGAACAAAAGAAGAGTGTTGATAATTGTCTTTAAACCCTTTGTGTACCGGTGACGTCTTTTTTATTGTATTCTAGCTATAATTAGACGATTTTGTGATGCTTATAAATGATCTGTGGTAGTAAAATGGGTTAAGCTAGTTGAAAACCTGCGAATTTTATGGAGGCCCTTCATAAACTTAATAAAATTGTCTTAGTATCAAGTATGAAATGAAACCGACAGACCTGTACTGAACGGGTTACGTATCGTCACCAAATTGTGCTGGCAAAATTGGTTGGTCAATGCAAAGAATGTCCAAATTTTGTGTTTTTCTTATTCAAAGGTCAAGGTGAATGGTAAAGGTCACAGATTATGGTCACTTTTTCTTTCTTATATATATTTTATATAAATGTTATATATTGTGATATATTATATATATATATATATATATATATATATTATATATATAATAATACGATATATATATATATATATATATATATATATATATATATATATATATATATATATATATATATACAGGTATATATATATTATATATATATACATATATATATATATATATATATACTGTATTATATAGATATATATAATATATATATATATATATCCAGTATATACTGTATATACTGTATATAAACCTATTTTACCTAAGAGATTCAATACTACTTGCAGAATTATAGGCCGCAGAGTTGCATATGCATTTTTTTTTATTTTTTTTTTTATTTTGGTAATGCGAAAACTGCACACCTACTTTATGTTAGGTAGTAGTGCGTAATGGGACAGAGTGTATAAGGCTTGGGAGTGCACAGTAAAGGTATATAAGGTAAGTTTGTAACATAGTAAACTGTACAATAGTGATGTTATGGTAAAGTATATTTATAAAGTAGGATGATGGGGTTAGGCTGTGTACATTTCATAACAGAGACGAGGTTAAAAGGTATTGACCTATGCTCTCCCACCCTACAAAAAACAGATTAGCTCTGATATCAGGCTGAATTAGTGCCAGGTGTTGTCAAGGTGACTGTATGTGACATACATTTGGTGGCACAATAAAGAGGGTATAAATACAGTATGCAAAGGTAGAGAAGGATGAAGGAAATGGATCTCTCGAAAAGGGGCTCTAGTGCTGACGCTATTGTTGATTTCAGTGTGCTGGCTTAATAATCCAGTAGGATTGATAGCCTCTGAAGTTTTATATTAACTAACTAGAGAAGGAGGATTTGAATTGTAAAACGAGGATGTGTATAATTAGTATTCGTGTGTGAATCGAGAGCATTGAATTAGGAGTGTGTTCTAGAGAAATGAATGATAGGGTATGTAATGTAAAATCAAGCTGAGTACAATTACACAATAATAAGTGCCTCCTAAAAGCCAACACGATTTACCAATTTGTCAAATATCTGACGAAGCAACATAATTTAAATTAATCTTGAAAAATAACGACCAGTATCTTTGGAAAAGTAGACAAGTCGCCAATAGCCATCTATGCTAAACACAAGACTTAGATACACATCTATAACTACAGTTAAGTAACCCACCAAAAACCATGATTGTGTGTCTCTACCAGATTCCCAGAAACATAACCTTTAGCAGACCATCAATAAACCTCCACCTTAATAGCAATAACTGCAGGTTACTTATATTATCACCAGACCATCACTCTCCACAAACTACTATTATACTACCAGACCATCACTGAGTGACAGTGAGAACGGAGAAATGGATAGGCGACGAGCAGGGAGGTTTTAGGAAGGGAAGAGGATGTGTAGATCAGATTTTTACCCTGAATTGTGGTGTGGAGAAATATCTGGAGAAGCAACAAAAGGTGTATGTTGCCTTTATGGACTTGGAGAAGGCCTATGACAGAGTGGATAGAGAAGGTTTGTGGAAAGTACTTAGAATATACGGAGTAGATGGCAAGTTGCTGAAAGCAGTGAAGAGCATGTATGAGGGTGCAAAGGCGGCAGTACGTGTGGAGAGTGAGCAGAGCGAGTTCTTTGACCTGAATGTTGGGTTGAAACAGGGGGGTGGGTTGTCCCCGTGGTTGTTTACTGTATATATGGATGGAGTAATGAAAGAAATACTATCAAGAGCAGTGGATGTTGGTGTATCGCTGAAAAGGGAGGGAATTGAGTGGAAGCTACCTATACTGCTGTTTGCGGATGATACAGTTCTGATGAGTGATAATGAATGGGAGTTGCAGGGTCTGGTAAATGAGTTTGGAACAGTGTGCGAAAAACGGAATTTGAAGGTAAATGTGGGGAAGAGCAAGGTTATGGTCTTCGAAAGGGGTGAAGGCAGAGAGTGTGAGGTGAAGCTGAACGGTCAGGCTATGGAGATAGTCAACTCTTTTAAGTATCTGGGCAGTGTGTTGAGTAAAGATGGGACTATGGATGAAGAAGTATGGGAGAGGGTACAACAAGGGAAGAGGGTTGTAGGAACATTGAAAGCAGTAACAAGAAATAGGGTGGTCAGTATGGAAGTGAAGAAGGTCTTGCATGACAGTGTGGTAATCCCGACACTGACTTACGGAAGCGAAGCATGGACGTTGGTTGAGAGACTCAGGACACAAGTGAGAGCAGTGGAAATGAATTACTTAAGAAGACAGTGTGTGTGGAGTTACATGGAGGGATAGACAGACTAATGAGGAAGTTAGAAGGAGGTGTGGTGTGGAGGTAGATGTGCTGGAAAG
The DNA here is from genome assembly GCA_032716605.1 of Paralithodes platypus. Classification (NCBI taxonomy): domain Eukaryota; kingdom Metazoa; phylum Arthropoda; class Malacostraca; order Decapoda; family Lithodidae; genus Paralithodes; species Paralithodes platypus. The sequence continues at coordinate 21,630,187 of CM064535.1, forward strand.
TGTGAAAAGGAATAACTTGAGATGGTTCGGCCATATGGAACGTATGGAAAGCGAGAGAATGACTAAGAGGGTGTACGAGAGCGAGGTGGAGTGACAGAGAGGGAGAGGTAACCCGAAAGAGAGGTGGAAGGATGGAGTGAGGAAGTATATGAACGAAGGTGGTGCTGGTTGGTGGGAGGGGCGTCGACTGACTGGGGACAGAGGTGCATGGGGGCGGTTCGTTCGTGGCCACCCCTTCGGGGATCACGGTGTCAGGCAATAGATAGATAGACCATCACTCTCCACAAACTACTAATATACTACCAAACCATCACTCTCCACAAACAACTATTATATTACCAAACCATCACCCTCCACAAACTACTATTATACTACAAAACCATCACTCTCCACAAACTACTATTATACTACCAGACCATCACTCTCCACAAACTACTATTATACTACCAGACCATCACTCTCCACAAACTACTATTATACTACCAAACCATCACTCTCCACAAACTACTATTATACTACCAGACCATCACTCTCCACAAACTACTATTATACTACCAGACCATCACTCTCCACAAACTACTATTATACTACCAGATCATCACTCTCCACAAACTACTATTATACTACCAGACCATCACTATCCACAAACTACTATTATACTACCAAACCATCACTCTCCACAAACTACTATTATACTACCAGACCATCACTCTCCACAAACTACTATTATACTACCAAACCATCACTCTCCACAAACTACTATTATACTACCAGACCATCACTCTCCACAAACTACTATTATACTACCAGACCATCACTCTCCACAAACTACTATTATACTACCAGACCATCACTCTCCACAAACTACTATTATACTACCAAACCATCACTCACCATAAACTACTATTATACTACCAGACCATCACTCTCCACAAACTACTATTATATTACCAATCCATCACTCTTCACAAACTACTATTATACTACCAGACCATCACTCTCCACAAACTACTATTATACTACCAGACTACCACTACTTCTGCAACATTCGCGGACTTTCCTCTAACTTTCATTCTGTTGAGCACCATCTCTCCTCCTACAACCTGATCTTCTCTTCCTCACCGAAACTCAGGTGTCTGTAGCAACATCCAGCAACCCCTTCTCTGTATTCTCCTACATTCTCTATCCTAGTTTCAAAGCCAAAGGCGGATGTTGTGTATATGTGCACAACAAACTCACTTTCTCTCGTGTTCCCGATTTTGACTCCTCTGAATTCTCAACTTTATGGCTCAAACTTTCCTGTCATTCTCTTACTAAATATGTCTGTGTTGTCTATCTTTCCCATAACTCTACCAACTTTCCCAAATTCTTTGACTATCTAAACTCTACAGTGGAACACATTCTATCCATTTCTCCTTTCTCAGAAATCTCCTTCTAAGGAGATTTCAACTTTCACCACTGCCAATGGCTCTCCTCTCACAATACTGATCCACCTGGTGAACAAGCCTACGTCTTTTCTATCCTAAATGACCTAGAGCAGTTAGTTCAGCAACCCACCCGTATCCCGGATCGCATCGGAGATCGGCCCAACATTCTTGACCTGTTTCTAACTTCTAACCCTTCTTCTTATACTGTCGATCTTTTCTCTGCTTTGGGCTCCTCCGACCATAAACTTATCTCTGTCACCTATCCTATCTCTCCAGTACAGCCACCCGATCCTCCTAGCCGGCGGCGCTTGTGGCACTTTGGCGCTGCCGACTGGGAGGCTCTTCGGCAGTACTTCTTTGATTTCCCATGGAATTAATTCTGCTTCCATGGCCGGGGACCCTCGGAGAGTGCTGAACGCATTACTGAGGTAATCCTATCGGGCATGGAAGCATACATTCCATTCTCTTTCTCTCAGACTAATGCAAACAAATCTTGGTTTACTCACGCCTGTTCTACTGCTGTCCGCAATAAGGAGGAAGCATTCAAACGGTACCGACGCCTTAAAACTCAAGACTCTCATTCTTCATATGTTTCTGCCCGGAATCAAGCCAAATCTGTTCTTCGACTTGCCAAACACTCTTTCATCAATAATAAATGCACTGAACTATCCAACTCTAGCTCTTCCCAAGCTTTCTGGCATATAGCCAAAAACCTCTCCAACAATTTCTCTTCCTCGTTTTTCCCTCCCCTTTCCCACTCTGATGGCACAACCATCACTTCTTCCTCTGACAAAGCTAAACTCTTCGCTCAAACTTTTGCTAGAAACTCCACCTTGGATGATTCCGGTGCTATTCTTCCCTCTCCGCCCTCCTCTCTCTTACTTATGCCTAATATCCTAATCGCTTTTAAAGATGTACTTTCTACCCTCTCTGGGCTTAAAACTAATAAGGCGTACGGTCCGGACGGTGTTCCTCCTGTTGTTCTCAAAAACTGTGCTTCCGTGCTGACTCCCTGCCTAGACAAACTCTTTCGTCTCTGTCTATCCTCTAACGTCTTCCCTTCATGCTGGAAGTTTGCTCACATTCAACCTGTCCCAAAGAAGGGTGACCGCTCTCAACCCTCCAACTATCGTCCAATTGCTCTTATCTCTTGTCTTTCTAAAGTTTTTGAAACTATTCTTGCTTCCAAATTTCTTAAGCATTTCTCTTCTCATAATCTGCTCTCAGATTGCCAGTATGGCTTCCTTAAGGGTCGCTCTACTGGTGATCTTCTTTCATATCTTACTAACTCTTGGTCATCCTCCTTTCGGGACTTCGGTGAGACTTTTTCTATTGCACTAGACATATCGAAAGCCTTCGATAGAGTCTGGCATAAATCTTTAATTTCTAAACTACCCACCTTCGGTTTCTATCCCTCCATCTGTGCCTTTTCCTAATTTCCTTTCCGGCCGTTCCATAGCTGCGGTTGTGGACGGCCATTGTTCACTTCCTCACCCTATAAACTCCGGTGTTCCTCAGGGCTCTGTCCTATCTCCTATTCTCTTTCTAATTTTTATAAATGATCTCCTTAACTGTACCTTAATTCCAATCCATTCATACGCAGACGACTCAACCTTACACTACTCCATTAGTTTTTCAGAATGCCCCAGCCAGCAATCCCTCAACGACAAATGTAATGAAGCCATAGAACTCTTAAATTCTGATCTAAATACTATTTCCAATTGGGGCAGAAAAAACCGTGTTAACTTTAATGCTTCCAAAACCCAATTTCTCCATCTATCTACCCATCAGGATCTCCCAGCGGACTATCCCTTATTCTTCAACAATACAAAAATCAACCCTTCATCTTCTCTCAATATTCTTGGTGTCTCTTTTTCTTCTGCTCTCATTTGGAAGGACCATATTACCAGTCTTGCTAAGGCAGCCTCCCAGAAGCTGGGTGTGCTCAACTGCCTTAGGGGGTTCTTTTCCCCTGCACAGCTTCTTGCTCTGTACAGGGGCATAGTGCGCCCTTGTATTGAGTATTGTTCACATGTGTGGGGAGGTTCCTCTCACACCGCTCACCTAGACAAAGATGAAAGGAAGGCCTTTCACATCATTAACTCCCGTCCACTCACCAACTCTCTGCAATCTCTCTCTCTCCGCCGCAATGTTGCATCTCTCTCGCTATTCTATCGCTACTATAATAATCAGTGTTCCTCAGAGCTATCCCAGTGCATACCACCTCCTTTACGTAGGGCATGTGGTACCCGTCTTGCAACTCAATCCCACCCCTACTCTGTGCAACTCTCCAACCCAAGAGTGAAACGTTACTCTCAATCTTTCTTCTACTCAACAGCTGAGCTCTGGAACTCTCTCCCAGAATCAGTCTTTCCCTCTTCCTATGACTTAAATTGCTTCAAACTCTGTGTGTCCAGGCATTTTGGCTCGAACGTCCCTTGATGTTGGCCCTGTCACTCTTTCAACTATGGGGGAGGCACTCGCTATAGGCAGTTATGCCTTTTGCCTCCCTCAATCACATAGAAAAAAAAAAAAAAAAAAAAAAAATCACTCTCTACAAACTACTATTATACTACCAGACCATCACTCTCCACAAACTACTATTATACTACCAAACCATCACTCTCCACAAACTACTATTATACTACCAGACCATCACTCTCCACAAACTACTATTATACTACCAAACCATCACTCTCCACAAACTACTATTATACTACCAAACCATCACTCTCCACAAACTACTATTATACTACCAACGCATCACTCTCCACAAACTATTATACTACCAAACCATCACTCTCCACAAACTACTATTATACTACCAAACCATCACTCTCCACAAACTACTATTATACTACCAAACCATCACTCTCCACAAACTACTATTATACTACCAAACCATCACTCTCCACAAACTACTATTATACTACCAAACCATCACTCTCCACAAACTACTATTATACTACCAAACCATCACTCTCCACAAACTACTATTATACTACCAAACCATCACTCTCCACAAACTACTATTATACTACCAAACCATCACTCTCCACAAACTACTATTATACTACCAAACCATCACTCTCCACAAACTACTATTATACTACCAAACCATCACTCTCCACAAACTACTATTATACTACCAAACCATCACTCTCTCCACAAACTACTATTATACTACCAAACCATCACTCTCCACAAACTACTATTATACTACCAGACCATCACTCTCCACAAACTACTATTATACTACCAAACCATCACTCTCCACAAACTACTATTATACTACCAAACCATCACTCTCCACAAACTACTATTATACTACCAAACCATCACTCTCCACAAACTACTATTATACTACCAAACCATCACTCTCCACAAACTACTATTATACTACCAAACCATCACTCTCTACAAACTACTATTATACTACCAGACCATCACTCTCAACAAACTACTATTATACTACCAAACCATCACTCTCCACAAACTATTATTATATCCTACTACCAGACCATTACTCTCCACAAACTACTATTATACTACCAAACCATCACTCTCCACAAACTACTATTATACTACCAAACCATCACTCTCCACAAACTACTATTATACTACCAAACCATCACTCTCCACAAACTACTATTATACTACCAAACCATCACTCTCCACAAACTACTATTATACTACCAAACCATCACTCTCCACAAACTACTATTATACTACCAAACCATCACTCTCCACAAACTACTATTATACTACCAAACCATCACTCTCCACAAACTACTATTATACTACCAACCATCACTCTCCACAAACTACTATTATACTACCAAACCATCACTCTCCACAAACTACTATTATACTACCAAACCATCACTCTCCACAAACTACTATTATACTACCAAACCATCACTCTCCACAAACTACTATTATACTACCAAACCATCACTCTCCACAAACTACTATTATACTACCAAACCATCACTCTCCACAAACTACTATTATACTACCAAACCATCACTCTCCACAAACTACTATTATACTACCAAACCATCACTCTCCACAAAACTCCACAAACTACCAAACTATTATACTACCAAACCATCACTCTCCACAAACTACTATTATACTACCAAACCATCACTCTCCACAAACTACTATTATACTACCAAACCATCACTCTCCACAAACTACTATTATACTACCAAACCATCACTCTCCACAAACTACTATTATACTACCAAACCATCACTCTCCACAAACTACTATTATACTACCAAACCATCTCTCCACAAACTACTATTATACTACCAAACCATCACTCTCCACAAACTACTATTATACTACCAAACCATCACTCTCCACAAACTACTATTATACTACCAAACCATCACTCTCCACAAACTACTATTATACTACCAAACCATCACTCTCCACAAACTACTATTATACTACCAAACCATCACTCTCCACAAACTACTATTATACTACCAAACCATCACTCTCCACAAACTACTATTATACTACCAAACCATCACTCTCCACAAACTACTATTATACTACCAAACCATCACTCTCCACAACTACTATTATACTACCAAACCATCACTCTCCACAAACTACTATTATACTACCAAACCATCACTCTCCACAAACTACTATTATACTACCAAACCATCACTCTCCACAAACTACTATTATACTACCAAACCATCACTCTCCACAAACTACTATTATACTACCAAACCATCACTCTCCACAAACTACTATTATACTACCAAACCATCACTCTCCACAAACTACTATTATACTACCAAACCATCACTCTCCACAAACTACTATTATACTACCAAACCATCACTCTCCACAAACTACTATCATATATACTACCAAACCATCACTCTCCACAAACTACTATTATACTACCAAACCATCACTCTCCACAAACTACTATTATACTACCAAACCATCACTCTCCACAAACTACTATTATACTACCAAACCATCACTCTCCACAAACTACTATTATACTACCAAACCATCACTCTCCACAAACTACTATTATACTACCAAACCATCACTCTCCACAAACTACTATTATACTACCAAACCATCACTCTCCACAAACTACTATTATACTACCAAACCACCATCACTCTCCACAAACTACTATTATACTACCAAACCATCACTCTCCACAAACTACTATTATACTACCAAACCATCACTCTCCACAAACTACTATTATACTACCAAACCATCACTCTCCACAAACTACTATTATACTACCAAACCATCACTCTCCACAAACTACTATTATACTACCAAACCATCACTCTCCACAAACTACTATTATACTACCAAACCATCACTCTCCACAAACTACTATTATACTACCAAACCATCACTCTCCACAAACTACTATTATACTACCAAACCATCACTCTCCACAAACTACTATTATACTACCAAACCATCACTCTCCACAAACTACTATTATACTACCAAACCATCACTCTCCACAAACTACTATTATACTACCAAACCATCACTCTCCACAAACTACTATTATACTACCAAACCATCACTCTCCACAAACTACTATTATACTACCAAACCATCACTCTCCACAAACTACTATTATACTACCAGACCATCACTCTCCACAAACTACTATTATACTACCAAACCATCACTCTCCACAAACTACTATTATACTACCAAACCATCACTCTCCACAAACTACTATTATACTACCAAACCATCACTCTCCACAAACTACTATTATACTACCAAACCATCACTCTCCACAAACTACTATTATACCAAACCATCACTCTCCACAAACTACTATTATACTACCAAACCATCACTCTCCACAAACTACTATTATACTACCAAACCATCACTCTCCACAAACTACTATTATACTACCAAACCATCACTCTCCCCACAAACTACTATTATACTACCAAACCATCACTCTCCACAAACTACTATTATACTACCAAACCATCACTCTCCACAAACTACTATTATACTACCAAACCATCACTCTCCACAAACTACTATTATACTACCAAACCATCACTCTCCACAAACTACTATTATACTACCAAACCATCACTCTCCACAAACTACTATTATACTACCAAACCATCACTCTCCACAAACTACTATTATACTACCAAACCATCACTCTCCACAAACTACTATTATACTACCAAACCATCACTCTCCACAAACTACTATTATACTACTACCAAACCATCACTCTCCACAAACTACTATTATACTACCAAACCATCACTCTCCACAAACTACTATTATACTACCAAACCATCACTCTCCACAAACTACTATTATACTACCAAACCATCACTCTCCACACAGTACTATTATACTACCAAACCATCACTCTCCACAAGCTACTATTATACCACCAAACCATCACTCTCCACAAACTACTATTATACTACCAAACCATCACTCTCCACAAACTACTATTATACTACCAAACCATCACTCTCCACAAACTACTATTATACTACCAAACCATCACTCTCCACAAACTACTATTATATCCTACTACCAAACCATCACTCTCCACAAACTACTATTATACTACCAAACCATCACTCTCCACAAACTACTATTATACTACCAAACCATCACTCTCCACAAACTACTATTATACTACCAAACCATCACTCTCCACAAACTACTATTATACTACCAAACCATCACTCTCCACAAACTACTATTATACTACCAAACCATCACTCTCCACAAACTACTATTATACTACCAAACCATCACTCTCCACAAACTACTATTATACTACCAGACCATCACTCTCCACAAACTACTATTATACTACCAAACCATCACTCTCCACAAACTACTATTATACTACCAAACCATCACTCTCCACAAACTACTATTATACTACCAAACCATCACTCTCCACAAACTACTATTATACTACCAAACCATCACTCTCCACAAACTACTATTATACTACCAAACCATCACTCTCCACAAACTACTATTATACTACCAAACCATCACTCTCCACAAACTACTTTTATACTACCATACCATCACTCTTCACAAACTACTATTATACTCGCAAACGATCACTTACCACAAACTACTATTATACTACCAACACATCACTGTCCAAAAACTATTATTCTACCAAACCATCACTCTCTCCACAAACTACTATTATACTACCAAACCATCACTCTCCACAAACTACTATTATACTACCAAACCATCACTCTCCACAAACTACTATTATACTACCAAACCATCACTCTCCACAAACTACTATTATACTACCAAACCATCACTCTCCACAAACTACTATTATACTACCAAACCATCACTCCTCACAAACTACTATTATACTACCAAACCATCACTCTCCACAAACTACTATTATACTACCAAACCATCACTCTCTCCACAAACTACTATTATACTACCAAACCATCACTCTCCACAAACTACTATTATACTACCAAACCATCACTCTCCACAAACTACTATTATACTACCACACCATCACTCTCCACAAACTACTATTATACTACCAAACCATCACTCTCCACAAACTACTATTATACTACCACACCATCACTCTCCACAAACTACTATTATACTAACAAAACATCACACTCTCCACAAACTACTATTATACTACCAAACCATCACTCTCCACAAACTACTATTATACTACCAAACCATCACTCTCCACAAACTACTATTATACTACCAAACCATCACTCTCCACAAACTACTATTATACTACCAAACCATCACTCTCCACAAACTACTATTATACTACCAAACCATCACTCTCTCCACAAACTACTATTATACTACCAAACCATCACTCTCCACAAACTACTATTATACTACCAAACCATCACTCTCCACAAACTACTATTATACTACCAAACCATCACTCTCCACAAACTACTATTATACTACCAAACCATCACTCTCCACAAACTACTATTATACTACCAAACCATCACTCTCCACAAACTACTATTATACTACCAAACCATCACTCTCCACAAACTACTATTATACTACCAAACCATCACTCTCCACAAACTACTATTATACTACCAAACCATCACTCTCCACAAACTACTATTATACTACCAAACCATCACTCGCCACAAACTACTATTATACTACCAAACCATCACTCTCCACAAACTACTATTATACTACCAAACCATCACTCTCCACAAACTACTATTATACTACCAAACCATCACTCTCCACAAACTACTATTATACTACCAAACCATCACTCTCCACAAACTACTATTATACTACCAAACCATCACTCTCCACAAACTACTATTATACTACCAAACCATCACTCTCCACAAACTACTATTATACTACCAAACCATCACTCTCCACAAACTACTATTATACTACCAAACCATCACTCTCCACAAACAACTATTATACTACCAAACCATCACTCTCCACAAACTACTATTATACTACCAAACCATCACTCTCTACACAAACTACTATTATACTACCAAACCATCACTCTCCACAAACTACTATTATACTACCAAACCATCACTCTCCACAAACTACTATTATACTACCAAACCATCACTCTCCACAAACTACTATTATACTACCAAACCATCACTCTCCACAAACTACTATTATACTACCAAACCATCACTCTCCACAAACTACTATTATACTACCAAACCATCACTCTCCACAAACTACTATTATACTACCAAACCAACACAACCATCACTCTCCACAAACTACTATTATACTACCAAACCATCACTCTCCACAAACTACTATTATACTACCAAACCATCACTCTCCACAAACTACTATTATACTACCAAACCATCACTCTCCACAAACTACTATTATACTACCAAACCATCACTCTCCACAAACTACTATTATACTACCAAACCATCACTCTCCACAAACTACTATTATACTACCAAACCATCACGCACCACAACCGACTATAATACTACCAAACCATCACTCTCCACAAACTACTATTATCCCAACCAACCATCACTCTCCACAAACTACTATTATACTACCAAACCATCACTCTCCACAAACTACTATTATACTACCAAACCATCACTCTCCACAAACTACTATTATACTACCAAACCATCACTCTCCACACACTACTATTATACTACCAAACCATAACTTTCCACAAACTACTATTATACTACCAAACCATCACTCTCCACAAACTACTATTATACTACCAAACCATCACTCTCCACAAACTACTATTATACTACCAAACCATCACTCTCCACAAACTACTATTATACTACCAAACCATCACTCTCCACAAAACTACTATTATACTACCAAACCATCACTCTCCACAAACTACTATTATACTACCAAACCATCACTCTCCACAAACTACTATTATACTACCAAACCATCACTCTCCACAAACTACTATTATACTACCAAACCATCACTCTCCACAAACTACTATTATACTACCAAACCATCACTCTCCACAAACTACTATTATACTACCAAACCATCACTCTCCACAAACTACTATTATACTACCAAACCATCACTCTCCACAAACTACTATTATACTACCAAACCATCACTCTCCACAAACTACTATTATACTACGACAAACCATCACTCTCCACAAACTACTATTATACTACCAAACCATCACTCTCCACAAACTACTATTATACTACCAAACCATCACTCTCCACAAACTACTATTATACCAAACCATCACTCTCCACAAACTACTATTATACTACCAAACCATCACTCTCCACAAACTACTATTATACTACCAAACCATCACTCTCCACAAACTACTATTATACTACCAAACCATCACTCTCCACAAACTACTATTATACTACCAAACCATCACTCTCCACAAACTACTATTATACTACCAAACCATCACTCTCCACAAACTACTATTATACTACCAAACCATCACTCTCCACTCTCCACAAACAACTATTATACTACCAAACCATCACTCTCCACAAACTACTATTGTACTACCAAACCATCACTCTCCACAAACTACTATTATACTACCAAACCATCACTCTCCACAAACTACTATTATACTACCAAACCATCACTCTCCACAAACTACTACTACCAAACCATCACTACAAACTACTATTATACTACCAAGCATCACTCTCCACAAACTACTATTATACTACCAAACCATCACTCTCCACAAACTACTATTATACTACCAAACCATCACTCTCCACAAACTACTATTATACTACCAAACCATCACTCTCCACAAACTACTATTATACTACCAAACCATCACTCTCCACAAACTACTATTATACTACCAAACCATCACTCTCCACAAACTACTATTATACTACTCCCAAACCATCACTCTCCACAAACTACTATTATACTACCAAACCATCACTCTCCACAAACTACTATTATACTACCAAACCATCACTCTCCACAAACTACTATTATACTACCAAACCATCACTCTCCACAAACTACTATTATACTACCAAACCATCACTCTCCACAAACTACTATTATACTACCAAACCATCACTCTCCCCAAACTACTATTATACTACCAAACCATCACTCTCCACAAACTACTATTATACTACCAAACCATCACTCTCCACAAACTACTATTATACTACCAAACCATCACTCTCCACAAACTACTATTATACTACCAAACCATCACTCTCCACAAACTACTATTATACTACCAAACCATCACTCTCCACAAACTACTATTATACTACCAAACCATCACTCTCCACAAACTACTATTATACTACCAAACCATCACTCTCCACAAACTACTATTATACTACCAAACCATCACTCTCCACAAACTACTATTATACGACCAAACCATCACTCTCCACAAACTACTATTATACTACCAAACCATCACTGTCCACAAAGTACTATTATACTACCAAACCAGCACGCTCCACAACCTACTATGATACTACCAAACCCTCACTCACAACAAACTACTATATACTACCAAACCATCACGCGCCACAAACGACTATTATACTACCAAACCAGCACTCTCCACAAACTACTATTATACTACCAAACCAGCACGCGCCACAAACGACTATTATACTACCAAACCATCACTCTCCACAAACTACTATTATACTACCAAACCATCACTCTCCACAAACTACTATTATACTACCAAACCATCACTCTCCACAAACTACTATTATACTACCAAACCATCACTCTCCACAAACTACTATTATACTACCAAACCATCACTCTCCACAAACTACTATTATACTACCAAACCATCACTCTCCACAAACTACTATTATACTACCAAACCATCACTCTCCACAAACTACTATTATACTACCAAACCATCACTCTCCACAAACTACTATTATACTACCAAACCATCACTCTCCACAAACTATTATACTACCAAACCATCACTCTCCACAAACTACTATTATACTACCAGACCATCACTCTCCACAAACTACTATTATACTACCAAACCATCACTCTCCACAAACTACTATTATACTACCAAACCATCACTCTCCACAAACTACTATTATACTACCAAACCATCACTCTCCACAAACTACTATTATACTACCAAACCATCACTCTCCACAAACTACTATTATACTACCAAACCATCACTCTCCACAAACTACTATTATACTACCAAACCATCACCCTCCACAAACTACTATTATACTACCAAACCATCACTCTCCACAAACTACTATTATACTACCAAACCATCACTCTCCACAAACTACTATTATACTACCAAACCATCACTCTCCACAAACTACTATTATACTACCAAACCATCACTCTCCACAAACTACTATTATACTACCAAACCATCACTCTCCACAAACTACTATTATACTACCAAACCATCACTCTCCACAAACTACTATTATACTACCAAACCATCACTCTCCACAAACGACTATTGTACTACCAAACCATCACTCTCCACAAACTACTATTATACTACCAAACCATCACTCTCCACAAACTACTATTATACTACCAAACCCTCACGCTTCGCAATCTACTATTATACTACCAACCATCACTCCACAAACTACTATTATATTTCCAAAACATAACACTCCACAAATTACTATTATTCTACCAAACCATCACGCGCCACAAACGACTATACTACCAACCATCACGCGCCACAAACGACGAGACGACCAAACCAGCACTCTCCACAAACGACTATTATACGACCAAACCATCACTCTCCACAAACTACTATTATACTACCAAACCAGCACGCGCCACAAACGACGAGGAGACTACCAAACCATCACGCGCCACAAACTAGGAGACGACCAAACCAGCACTCTCCACAAACTACTAAGACCAAACCAGCACGCGCCACAAACGACGAGGAGACGACCAAACCAGCACTCCACAAACTACGATATACTACCAAACCATCACTCTCCACAAACTACTATTATACTACCAAACCATCACTCTCCACAAACTATTATACTACCAAACCATCACTCTCCACAAACTACTATTTTTCTACCAGACCATCACTCTTCACAAACGACTATTATACTACCAAACCAGCACTCTCCACAAACTACGATTATACTACCAAACCAGCACTCCACAAACGACTATTAGACTACCAAACCATCACTCTCCACAAACGGAGGAGACTACCAAACCATCACTCGCCACAACGACGAGGACTACCAAACCAGCACGCCACAAACTATTATACTACCAAACCATCACTCTCCACAAACTACTATTGTACTACCAAACCATCACTCTCCACAACTACTATTATACTACCAAACCATCACTCCACAACGACTATTATACTACCAAACCATCACTCTCCACAAACTACTATTATACTACCAAACCATCACTCTCCACAAACTACTATTATACTACCAAACCATCACTCTCCACAAACTACTATTATACTACCAAACCATCACTCTCCACAAACTACTATTATACTACCAAACCATCACTCTCCACAAACTACTATTATACTACCAAACCATCACTCTCCACAAACTACTATTATACTACCAAACCATCACTCTCCACAAACTACGAGGAGACGACCAAACCAGCACGCGCCACAAACGACGAGGAGACGACCAAACCAGCACGCTCCACAAACGACGAGGAGACGACCAAACCAGCACGCGCTCCACAAACGACGAGGAGACGACCAAACCAGCACGCGCCACAAACGACGAGGACGACGACCAAACCAGCACGCGCCACAAACGACGAGGAGACGACCAAACCAGCACGCGCCACAAACGACGAGGAGACGACCAAACCAGCACGCGCCACAAACGACGAGGAGACGACCAAACCAGCACGCGCCACAAACGACGAGGAGACGACCAAACCAGCACGCGCCACAAACGACGAGGAGACGACCAAACCAGCACGCGCCACAAACGACGAGGAGACGACCAAACCAGCACGCGCCACAAACGACGAGGAGACGACCAAACCAGCACGCGCCACAAACGACGAGGAGACGACCAAACCAGCACGCGCCACAAACGACGAGGAGACGACCAAACCAGCACGCGCCACAAACGACGAGGAGACGACCAAACCAGCACGCGCCACAAACGACGAGGAGACGACCAAACCAGCACGCGCCACAAACGACGAGGAGACGACCAAACCAGCACGCGCCACAAACGACGAGGAGACGACCAAACCAGCACGCGCCACAAACGACGAGGAGACGACCAAACCAGCACGCGCCACAACGACGAGGAGACGACCAACCAGCACGCGCCACAAACGACGAGAGACGACCAAACCAGCACGCGCCACAAACGACGAGGAGACGACCAAACCAGCACGCGCCACAAACGACGAGGAGACGACCAAACCAGCACGCGCCACAAACGACGAGGAGACGACCAAACCAGCACGCGCCACAAACGACGAGGAGACGACCAAACCAGCACGCGCCACAAACGACGAGGAGACGACCAAACCAGCACGCGCCACAAACGACGAGGAGACGACCAAACCAGCACGCGCCACAAACGACGAGGAGACGACCAAACCAGCACGCGCCACAAACGACGAGGAGACGACCAAACCAGCACGCGCCACAAACGACGAGGAGACGACCAACCAGCACGCGCCACAAACGACGAGGAACGACCAAACCAGCACGCGCCACAAACGACGAGGAGACGACCAAACCAGCACGCGCCACAAACGACGAGGAGACGACCAAACCAGCACGCGCCACAAACGACGAGGAGACGACCAAACCAGCACGCGCCACAAACGACGAGGAGACGACCAAACCAGCACGCGCCACAAACGACGAGGAGACGACCAAACCAGCACGCGCCACAATACGAGGAGACGACCAAACCAGCACGCGCCACAAACGACGAGGAGACGACCAAACCAGCACGCGCCACAAACGACGAGGAGACGACCAAACCAGCACGCGCCACAAACGACGAGGAGACGACCAAACCAGCACGCGCCACAAACGACGAGGAGACGACCAAACCAGCACGCGCCACAAACGACGAGGACGACCAACCAGCACGCGCCCACAAACGACGAGGAGACGACCAAACCAGCACGCGCCACAAACGACGAGGAGACGACCAAACCAGCACGCGCCACAAACGACGAGGAGACGACCAAACCAGCACGCCGCCACAAACGACGAGGAGACGACCAAACCAGCACGCGCCACAAACGACGAGGAGACGACCAAACCAGCACGCGCCACAAACGACGAGAGACGACCAAACCAGCACGCGCCACAAACACGAGAACGACGAGAACGACCAACCAGCAGCACGCCGCCACAAACGACGAGGAGACGACCAAACCAGCACGCGCCACAAACGACGAGGAGACGACCAACCAGCACGCGCCACAAACGACGAGGAGACGACCAAACCAGCACGCGCCACAACGACGAGGAGACGACCAAACCAGCACGCGCCACAAACGACGAGGAGACGACCAAACCAGCACGCGCCACAAACGACGAGAGACGACCAAACCAGCACGCGCCACAAACGACGAGGAGACGACCAAACCAGCACGCGCCACAAACGACGAGGAGACGACCAAACCAGCACGCGCCACAAACGACGAGGAGACGACCAAACCAGCACGCGCCACAAACGACGAGGAGACGACCAAACCAGCACGCGCCACACAAACGACGAGGAGACGACCAAACCAGCACGCGCCACAAACGACGAGGAGACGACCAAACCAGCACGCGCCACAAACGACGAGGAGACGACCAAACCAGCACGCGCCACAAACGACGAGGAGACGACCAAACCAGCACGCGCCACAAACGACGAGGAGACGACCAAACCAGCACGCGCCACAAACGACGAGGAGACGACCAAACCAGCACGCGCCACAAACGACGAGGAGACGACCAAACCAGCACGCGCCACAAACGACGAGGAGACGACCAAACCAGCACGCGCCACAAACGACGAGGAGACGACCAAACCAGCACGCGCCACAAACGACGAGGAGACGACCAAACCAGCACGCGCCACAAACGACGAGGAGACGACCAACCAGCACGCGCCACAAACGACGAGGAGACGAACCCCAAACCAGCACGCGCCACAAACGACGAGGAGACGACCAAACCAGCACGCGCCACAAACGACGAGGAGACGACCAAACCAGCACGCGCCACAAACGACGAGGAGACGACCAAACCAGCACGCGCCACAAACGACGAGGAGACGACCAAACCAGCACGCGCCACAAACGACGAGGAGACGACCAACAACCAGCACGCGCCACAAACGACGAGGAGACGACCAAACCAGCACGCGCCACAAACGACGAGGAGACGACCAAACCAGCACGCGCCACAAACGAGGAGACGACCAAACCAGCACGCGCCACAAACGACGAGGAGACGACCAAACCAGCACGCGCCACAAACGACGAGGAGACGACCAAACCAGCACGCGCCACAAACGACGAGGAGACGACCAAACCAGCACGCGCCACAAACGACGAGGAGACGACCAAACCAGCACGCGCCACAAACGACGAGGAGACGACCAAACCAGCACGCGCCACAAACGACGAGGAGACGACCAAACCAGCACGCGCCACAAACGACGAGGAGACGACCAAACCAGCACGCGCCACAAACGACGAGGAGACGACCAAACCAGCACGCGCCACAAACGACGAGGAGACGACCAAACCAGCACGCGCCACAAACGACGAGGAGACGACCAAACCAGCACGCGCCACAAACGACGAGGAGACGACCAAACCAGCACGCGCCACAAACGACGAGGAGACGACCAAACCAGCACGCGCCACAAACGACGAGGAGACGACCAAACCAGCACGCGCCACAAACGACGAGGAGACGACCAAACCAGCACGCGCCACAAACGACGAGGAGACGACCAAACCAGCACGCGCCACAAACGACGAGGAGACGACCAACCAGCACGCGCCACAAACGACGAGGAGACGACCAAACCAGCACGCGCCACAAACGACGAGGAGACGACCAAACCAGCACGCGCCACAAACGACGAGGAGACGACCAACCAGCACGCGCCACAAACGACGAGGAGACGACCAAACCAGCACGCGCCACAAACGACGAGGAGACGACCAAACCAGCACGCGCCACAAACGACGAGGAGACGACCAAACCAAACCAGCACGCGCCACAAACGACGGAGACGACCAAACCAGCACCCACAGACCGAGACCATCCCAGCACAAACACGACGAGACGACCAACCAGCACGCGCCACAAACGACGAGGAGACGACCAAACCAGCACGCGCCACAAACGACGAGGAGACGACCAAACCAGCACGCGCCACAAACGACGAGGAGACGACCAAACCAGCACGCGCCACAAACGACGAGGAGACGACCAAACCAGCACGCCCACATACGACCGACCAGCACGCGCCACAAACGACGAGGAGACGACCAAACCAACGACCGCGCCACAAACGACGAGGAGACGACCAAACCAGCACGCGCCACAAACGACGAGACGACCAAACCCACACGCGCCACAAACGACGAGGAGACGACCAAACCAGCACGCGCCACCACGAACTACGACCAAACCAGCACGCGCCACAAAGGAGACGACCAAACCAGCACGCGCCACAAACGGAACGAGGAGACGACCAAACCAGCACGCGCCACAAACGACGAGGAGACGACCAAACCAGCACGCGCCACAAACGACGAGGAGACGACCAAACCAGCACGCGCCACAAACGACGAGGAGACGACCAAACCAGCACGCGCCACAAACGACGAGACCAAAGCCAAGCCCACAAACGAGGACGAACCAGCACACGACCAAACCAGCACGCGCCACAAACGACGAGGAGACGACCAACAAACGACGAGGAGACGACCAAACCAGCACGCGCCACAAAAAACGACGAGGAGACGACCAAACCAGCACGCGCCACAAACGACGAGGAGACGACCAAACCAGCACGCGCCACAAACGACGAGGAGACGACCAAACCAGCACGCGCCACAAACGACGAGGAGACGACCAAACCAGCACGCGCCACAAACGACGAGGAGACGACCAAACCAGCACGCGCCACAAACGACGAGGAGACGACCAAACCAGCACGCGCCACAAACGACGAGGAGACGACCAAACCAGCACGCGCCACAAACGACGAGGAGACGACCAACCACACGCGCCACAAACGACGAGGAGAGCACGCGCCACACAAACGACGAGGAGACGACCAAACCAGCACGCGCCACAAACGACGAGGAGACGACCAAACCAGCACGCGCCACAAACGACGAGGAGACGACCAAACCAGCACGCGCCACAAACGACGAGGAGACGACCAAACCAGCACGCGCCACAAACGACGAGGAGACGACCAAACCAGCACGCGCCACAAACGACGAGGAGACGACCAAACCAGCACGCGCCACAAACGACGAGGAGACGACCAAACCAGCACGCGCCACAAACGACGACCAACCAGCACGCGCCACAAACGACGAGGAGACGACCAAACCAGCACGCAACACGAGGAGACGACCAAACCAGCACGCGCCACAAACGACGAGGAGACGACCAAACCAGCACGCGCCACAAACGACGAGGAGACGACCCAACCAGCACGCGCCACAAACGACGAGGAGACGACCAAACCAGCACGCGCCCACAAACGACGAGGAGACGACCAAACCAGCACGCTCCACAAACGACGAGGAGACGACCAAACCAGCACGCGCCACAAACGACGAGGAGACGACCAAACCAGCACGCGCCACAAACGACGAGGAGACGACCAAACCAGCACGCGCCACAAACGACGAGGAGACGACCAACCAGCACGCGCCGCCACAAACGACGAGGAGACGACCAAACCAGCACGCGCCACAAACGACGAGGAGACGACCAAACCAGCACGCGCCACAAACGACGAGGAGACGACCAAACCAGCACGCGCCACAAACGACGAGGAGACGACCAAACCAGCACGCGCCACAAACGAGGAGACGACCAAACCAGCACGCGCCACAAACGACGAGGAGACGACCAAACCAGCACGCGCCACAAACGACGAGGAGACGACCAAACCAGCACGCGCCACAAACGACGAGGAGACGACCAAACCAGCACGCGCCACAAACGACGAGGAGACGACCAAACCAGCACGCGCCACAAACGACGAGGAGACGACCAAACCAGCACGCGCCACAAACGACGAGACGACCAAACCAGCACGCGCCACAAACGACGAGGAGACGACCAAACCAGCACGCGCCACAAACGACGAGGAGACGACCAAACCAGCACGCGCCACAAACGACGAGGAGACGACCAAACCAGCACGCGCCACAAACGACGAGGAGACGACCAAACCAGCACGCGCCACAAACGAGGAGACGACCAAACCAGCACGCGCCACAAACGACGAGGAGACGACCAAACGCCACAAACGACGAGGATACGACCAAACCACGACCAAACCAGCACGCGCCACAAACGACGAGGAGACGACCAAACCAGCACGCGCCACAAACGACGAGGAGACGACCAAACCAGCACGCGCCACAAACGACGAGAGACGACCAAACCAGCACGCGCCACAAACGACGAGGAGACGACCAAACCAGCACGCGCCACAAACGACGAGGAGACGACCAAACCAGCACGCGCCACAAACGACGAGGAGACGACCAAACCAGCACGCGCCACAAACGACGAGGAGACGACCAAACCAGCACGCGCCACAAACGACGAGGAGACGACCAAACCAGCACGCGCCACAAACGACGAGGAGACGACCAAACCAGCACGCGCCACAAACGACGAGGAGACGACCAAACCAGCACGCGCCACAAACGACGAGACGACCAAACCAGCACGCGCCACAAACGACGAGGAGACGACCAAACCAGCACGCGCCACAAACGACGAGGAGACGACCAAACCAGCACGCGCCACAAACGACGAGGAGACGACCAAACCAGCACGCGCCACAAACGACGAGGAGACGACCAAACCAGCACGCGCCACAAACGACGAGGAGACGACCAAACCAGCACGCGCCACAAACGACGAGGAGACGACCAAACCAGCACGCGCCACAAACGACGAGACGACCAAACCAGCACGCGCCACAAACGACGAGGAGACGACCAAACCAGCACGCGCCACAAACGACGAGGAGACGACCAAACCAGCACGCGCCACAAACGACGAGGAGACGACCAAACCAGCACGCGCCACAAACGACGAGGAGACGACCAAACCAGCACCCCACAAACCTACCAACCAGCACCACACTCGCCACAAACGACGAGGAATACCAAACCAGCACGCGCCACAAACGACGAGTATAAGCACGCGCCACAAACGACGAGGAGACGACCAAACCAGCACGCGCCACAAACGACGA
>CM064535.1:21651812-21714312 GCA_032716605.1 Paralithodes platypus
GTAGTAATGACTACGGGGAAATGTTGTTGAGGTACAATGGTTGTAGTACAACAATTGGTTCTATATGAGAGATACACTGTTGATGCAGTTTAATTTTAAGAGTTCTCGAGTAGTTGCAACTACGAGTAGCATTTCAGTAAGTACATCTGCGATAGTACAAGGAATTTATTCTATTTTTTTGTGTCTAAGTTTAACACCTAACGAGCGGGCTAGGCAGTAATTTATATGTACCGCCCAGATGGGGTGTTTTTAACCTAAACAGGGTTGTTTACGTGATCATGTTCATTGCACTAAATAAGACCCAGAGCCGTAAAACAAGTATATATCCCTGAAAGGGCATAAACAGAGCTTTCACACTGACACCCGAACGATCCTTGTACGACCGCTAGTTTTCTTGCAACAATCGCGCAACACGCAGTGCAAAAACCATGTAATTAGGTAGTCTACCTACATAATTCCCTGTGTGAGCGAGTGCAGTGAGAGGTGGGGGAGGGTGGGATAATGTCAGTAGGTCCACCACGGTGGTCTGGAGCAGTCATAGCGCTTGCTACTCTCCTGCCAACACTGATCTCTCTATCTTAGCAACAGTACGGTGCTGAAAAATGGCACACGACGTAAGTGTGTGAGCCGCCACATAGTCCAAATTTCTTTCACTCGACATATGTTGCGCGCCGCCAGTTAAGGGTTAAGGAATATACACATTAGAATAATGGGGTTTATATATGCACATGTAAACATAAAGTTTTATTGTTCACCACTTAATTTAAGTGGGGGTACCTTTACCTTTCAGACTTGTGTGAACAGATTCTCATAGTTACCTTTTTTCTCAAGCAGGCTTCTTTAAGCCACGCCCCTGCTTGTACCCATTGTTATATGATTGTATAAAGTTTATAACATAAATATATAATTTTTACAAAGTAAGAATACTATGTGGTTGTTTGATTATCTGCCTATTCTATTTGCAAATGGTTATGATTATGATTACGAAATGTCACCCTCCAGTCTTAGATATCAGGCATAATCGTCAATGATGGAGGGGCCACTAATAAATTGTAGGTTTGACTCCTGCAAGGAGATTAAAAGAAAACCTAAGATTTAGTAGTGGTCCCGTCAATCAGTGATGACTGGGGCCCTCCCGACCATCCCCTTCCCATTACGTTGATGTATTAAGGATTTTTTCTTATACTTGATAGGTCAGTGAAGGCGGAAAAATGCGCTAGTCAGCGTTTGGTCCAAGAATCCACGAAAAGTACATCCACGGAATATGGAAAGCTTATGAATAGTTGTTCGTATTTTATTTTTATTTTGTATTTGTTACGAAGTTTTTTGTTTAGTTGAGAACCCAATGTTAAAGACGAACCATGAGTGATTTTGCGTGTGCTTATGCTGAAGGTCATCGGTAGGAGCTCTGCGGCGGTAGATTCAAACTACGACTATGAGCCTTTGAAGAGGTTCTCGCCTTCTGTAATAGGCATAATCGTCAATGATTACGGGGCCACTACTAAATATCGGTTTTCTTTATGTCCTTGCAGGAGGTCACACCTATAATATCAGTCATCTTCTAGAATATTGATGGAACATAGGATGACATAATAAGTGATTGAGGTCTGGGTTACCGTGGTCCCATAATGGGGCCATTGCCGCTAGAAAAGTACTCATCGCATGCTGTGGTGTTCATCTACTTCTTTAACGAGCAGGGTTGACCGGGAAGATGGTGAATGTGAACTAAAGTCACCAAAAGAAATTTGTCGAGGTCAGAGCGGAAAAAAAAATTGAGGTGTTCGCGGAAGCATTATTGAGCACAAATTAGAAAGTATGTCAATGATCACTCACAATGCGGGGCCCCATTTAATACTGAGTAGGGATGGTCACACGGATTTCCAGATATATTTCTGGTGATAGCCGGGCAGAACAGAGCCTCCAGAGACCACCAACATCGATTGCAATGATACGACCATCAGTATCAACATTCAAAGGGCAAAGCAAAGGAAATTGGAATGCATGAAACAAAAAAGGCGAAAGTATTGAGTCATTTGAACAAAAAGATGGAGCTGTTGCAGGGACTTCAGGGTGTAGAAAGTGAGGCAGTCCACAGATGCACCAGCGGTTGTGTTGTCTGAAGATTCATACTGGCACTCAGCGACCATGATAAGCAACTGGCCTGCCTCAAAAACGTATTACCGTTGAAACTAAGAAGCGCAGATGACTGGAAAGAAGGCAAAATAAATTGAATAAAAGTTGCCTCAAAAAGACAAGAGAGACTACACAAAAAGGATCAGAAAATTACAGTTTAAAGGCTACGAGGCCGCAAATTACGTTCGTAAAAGGAAACGGCAGGCAAAGGTAGCAGCAAATGATTCTACTCGTAAAAACCCAAAGAAAAGAACTCAAGAATTGAGAATCCTGAAGAGCTCAAAGCAGTCGCCTACCACCATAATGAAACACTTTGGGTGCGCCATAACCGATGAAGAAAGGATACCACAGGCCTTAGGAGGGAAATCGAGAAGCGTGACAGAAAACAAACGGAAGGAACAAGGGAAGCGGGACGAAAACTTGCTGAAAGAATTTGCAATAATGATACAGGGAGCGCCACCCGAAAAAAAGCAAAACTATTAGAATTAAATACTAATAAGAACAAACCAGTTCTTTTCTTTCACCGTTTTATGTGCAAATACACTGCCGGAGGCCAAGCCAGCAGCGGAGGGCGAAGCAAGCCGGGCTTGTTATAATACATAATCATATATAGAGATATATTTATTAGTGGCCCCTCCATCTTTGACGATTAGGCCTATTACATAAGGCTGACCTCTTCAAACGCTCATAAGCGTAGTTTGAATATACCGCAGCAGAGCATCAGAGGAACCTTCATCATCAAGCACAAGCAAAATCACTCATGCGTTCGTCTTTATGCTTGGGTTCTCACTACGAAAAAACTTCGTAACAAATACAAAATAAAAATAAAATAAGAATAACTATTAATAAGCTTTCCATATTCCGTGGATGTACTATGTGGATTCTTGGAACAGACGATGACTAGCGAATTTGTTCACCTTCCTTGCTCGGCGTTCAACCCACCCGGACGTGTGCGTCCACAGTGCTCCGCTTTGATTCCGCATTTCTTGCGTCCCTCGTGAGTTTTTTCTCATCTTGTTTACTGGTGGGCTGTATTGAGTAAGGTTAGAATTAGCTTAGAAGGGGCTAAGTCATGGGTGGTTTTCTCGCCAGAACAAGTGTCTTTTTGGGTCGTGTTCTGTTGGCGGCCGTCTATTGCGGACGGACCCTCGTGGCTGAGTTGAGGACGCTCTGAAACTTTTGTTTTCGTGTTTAGCCAGCTTTAGTCCTAGCTTGTTAGGCGGCTTTAACTATGCGATGTCAGGGCTTGGCGCTTCAGCTATCTTTCAGATGGAGTAGCGTATTTTGTTTTATACTGACGTTCCTGGTGTATTTTCTTCACGTTAGTGGAGTTCTTTCTGGGTCCCGAGTCAGTGTTACCCTTACCACAGGTTTTTTTTGTCCTACGATGTTGATGTGGCGGCTGTTCCAGTTTTCGGTGGGATGGAGTGCTTTTATATTGTGTTTCGACGTCATTAAGTGTTTTTTCCGTTTTCACCATGCCTAGCCAGCCACTAGTATTTTTTCGTGTTTTCATTGTTTTATTATGATAAAAAAGGTATTCATGTGTTTGTGTGTCCTGGATGAGTTGTGATGGGCTGATCCAGGAGCGTCGGACTGGTGGTTGATTATGTTTATCAGATTGCGTTCTGATTGGTGTGGGTTGCCTTTCCGGCGGTTTTTTTCGATTGCTTCCGAGAAAGTGTAGAAAGTTGTTGTTTACCGGGTTTTAGTCAAGTTGGATAAAATCGCGTAGTTACCCCGGCGAGTTTGGTAGCTTGAGGGCTCATCAGAAAATGTGTTCTCTGTGGTCGAGCCTGTGATACAGGCTTCCGGGTTTTTTCCCGGCGAGGTGGGCCCCACACATTTATCTAGGTGATCATGTTGACACCTGTTGGATTATGGTTTTCTCGGCTTTTCAAAGCCATTGAAACTTGCTGTTTGTTGTGTTTGGTCTTTCCCTCCCGGCGACCTTTTACCAAAGAGGTCTGGGGCAGGTACAATTGGTTTGACATCTTAGTATGAAACCCGGTGGTTGTACCTTGGGTTGGGTATTTTAACGGATTTGGCAATTCGCTCTGGTTTGCCAAACAATTGATTCGATACAATAGGGTATCACGGGCTTCAAGACGGCGATCTTATGAGGGCTTCTGGGAGACAGTCGGATTAGAGATTAAGATAGGCTTACGATTAGACTGTAGATTATGGGATAAAAAGATGCCTGAATCTTACTAGTGTTTCAAGTGTAAAGGGATAACTTGAAAAGACTTCATCATTAATAAAGATATGCTTCATCTTTATGAAGATTCAGAAGATATGCTTAAATCTTTTGGACAGGTTAAAGATATGCTGAAAATCTTTAATATGAAAACTAAAGGAAACTGAAAAGTCTGTGGTTTGGGGCTATGGTTCGTTGACCAGCGGTTTTGTTTCACATGTTTTTGAAACCATTTGGGGTAACCTTATGAGCATTAATTCCTGGAAATGTTCTCTTTACAGGGCGGAGTACCGGCGTGGCACCAGATGACCAGGATAGATCCCGGGGGTGGGGTAGATTACCACCAGTCTATGTCATGTCGGCACTAGAAACTCTCATTGCTTTATGTTCAACGCCGTTATGCTTCAGGTATCCCTCTTTTTGCACACAAGCTTTGCATTAAATGTGTTAATATGCCTCGATCGGTCACGGGGGATATGGGTGACAAAGAAGATGCACTATTATAACCTCTTAAGTGTTAAAGTTCGAATTCAAAAGGATAATACTGCGGCGGGGGCTTTGCAAGCAGTGAAACAACTTCGCGCTACTTATTCAATGAATGTAGCACATAAAGAATTGCAATGTGATAACCCTTGAGCTTTGGGAGCTTTTAATTATCAAACATGCCCACCCTAAGTGTACGATACGTGCACGTTAAGACCTCAGCGACTGGGCGGGAATCTAGGTTACCACACCCCCTCCCCCGGGAAAATCTAAGAGGCCTAGCCCTCACCGTCACCCTCGGCAACAGCGACGAGGTCCCAAATCAAGGGCACCCCTGAGGAAGCAGGTGAAAGATTCGGGCCACTCTGCTTCACCTTCAAAGAAGAGGAAAAAGGAAGAGAGTAGGGGGACTAAAGACATTACTATAAATAAGCATAAGTCAAGTAGAAGTCAGAAATCATCCAAAAGGGATCCTCCCGGCAAAAGAAAGGACTCACGGAGTTGTTGCCGGAGCATTGTACCCGACTCGTTCTGCCTCTACCCCCCACCAAGTCTAACGTCCAATCTGACAGGGTCGGGGGTGGAGTCAGAGAATGTGGTGGAGGAGAGGCCCCGGAGGACATTTTCATCACCTGATATTAATGCTTTTTCTACCAGGTCACGTGTGGTCAGACTCAGATTTAGAAGTATCTTACAGAAACTATAAACCTCTAGGTGTGCTCGGGTGTGGGCTCCCCAATGGAGGAGTATACCAAGCTCGCAAGCGAGTAACGGCCACAGCCAAGGTGTATGGCGATATTCACAGCCCTGGCAGGACAGAACACATCCTTTTGTGAATCAAGTACTGGCTGACGTCCACCGGGAGGCCGATTGTACCATTCTCTATCCCAGAGTTAACATGGTGGAATGTGGAGGTCCCGGCTTCGACGGGATCTTCCCATGATAGGCCAGACTTAAGGGATGAAGAACAGCGTTCCTCCCTCGGTCCTCAGAGAATGGAAGTTTGAAGAGTTCAGGTCACCATCTAGGAGACTCTCAGGGTACTGTCGAATCTCCCCGGAGTTCGTCATCTGCTAGGTATGTAAACTACAGAAGATGATTGATGGATTAACTATTAAATGCACTTAATAAGTTCTTTGGCCCTACTCCTGTAAACTTCCTACAGTTGGTATGGGAGCTCCCGCGACGTCGACGAATGTGCGACCTCTGGCTATATCCATTGCTTTAGCTAAAATACCTAACCCTCCTCTTGTGTCAGATCCAATTTCCAATGTGCCAGGCACAGCAGCTCTCACTACTACCAATTGGCAAGTCATATCAGACAGACTCCCCCCCCCCCCCTTTAGAAAAGGCACCAGTCAAAAAAGGAGCTATGCCTCTTTATACGGGCCTGATGAGGCATGGGTAGCAATGTTACCAACTAAGCCATATGCAGTACAAGCTACTATTTCGGGGGAGCTCCCTGTACCACATGAGTGGGTAAACCAAGGCAATTAGACTATAAACCGCAGAGCATTGGATAGTCAGGAATTGTTTTAGATGTTCATATTAAGGCCATTCCAAGGTATTATAACCCTGACATTTTTGTGTATGCATCAACACCAGCCCTACCCCCTGCCTCAGCTTCAAAGCTATTTTCTGACTGGACTAAGAATGATGGCTTTAATGACATCAAGGCACTTTCTGCTTTGACGCCGTAGTTGGATATGTGGCCGATCACAGACTCAGCCTCTAATCCAGTCTTGCATGTGGGGCAGTTGAGTACGGGACCTTGGGTGGAATGGGAAACAGAGGCTCAAAATGTTGCCACTACTTTCACTTCAACATCTTCTCACCAAATCCCTCAAGAAAACCATACTTGGTTCTCTCTTCCGGTTTTTAGTGCCGGAGGAGTCCCCTCTGCTTTGTTTGATTTCTTGGCTGCCCCTAAAATCAATTTGTGCGAATTAACAGATCCTTTTAGCACGCCTTCCCCAGCTCACCTAGACCGCGAGTTTAGGTTAAGAGGAAAAGCGTTTAGACTGTTTTCGCAATTATTGTTACCCAGCAAGTAACAAAGTCTATGTTACGCTCTTCTCAGGCGTTCGAAGCTGCGGAAGCCAGGAAGGCCATTGAACTTTCCCGGCGCTTGCTTCCCCCAAATTCCCTTCAGTCTTTAGGAGATATTCGGACAGCCTTATTAGAGGCAGTTCGAGCAAGGCAGGATCTGAGGATGTTCTTAGTGAAGAAACTTCCTGACCGTATTGCAAGCCAAGTAGTTCTGTCTCCAGTTCTAACTCCTTCTTTGATTTCCCCAGCAGTTTGGAAGACTGATTTCAATATGGCACAAGCATTCAAATAAAGTCCCTCTCCACCTAAGAAGCCTACCTTCACTTTCCCTAAGCCCAAACCAGTTTCGAAAGCTCAAGCTAGTGGATCTAAGCCTTTTCATCAGCCAAAGTCCCCTTCCACCCAGGGTCAGGCTCAGTTCAGGTATAAACAGGGTAAATTCTCAGGTAAAGGCAGTTTCTCCACAGTCTGACTACGACACGGAGACTCTGGGAATCTCTAGTCGGTTCTCTCAACTGGGTTCAACTAACTGTGAAGTTGGGCCGGTTGAAAGTCAAACGTTTAATCTTGGAGGGCAACAAATATTTCCCACTATTACCGGCGGGAACATTATGGCCTATCCCAACATTAATACACAGCTTACTAGCGGTCTGGGCGAAGAGGGAAATGTTGCACTCAGTCATGTCATGGCCCTCTCCTCCGCCGACGGTATGGGTGGACACGGATGCGTCAGGGACGATAGGTTGGGGCTTTCAGTCAAACCTCGGGCATCAGGGTCAAGGGCATTGGTCCCATTCAGAAACCTCCCACATAAATGTAAAAGAGTTACTAGTCCCCTTGTATTTCCTCAAGGTCACGGCTCTAATTTACGGGAAAAATCGGTGGCTTTCAGGATGGACAATCTCAATGCAGTTCACTGCATTCAGAAACAAGGGTCAACGAGGTCTCGGAAGTTGCTAGATGTGTCTGAAAAGATTTTTGTTCTAGCCGACAAGCTGAACATTCATCTTCATGCATCATATCTCCCAGGCGTAGCAAACGTCTGGGCAGACGCTCTGTCTCGGAGACAGAGCACAACGGTAGAGTGGGCACTCAAGCAGAACATTTTCGATCAAATGATTGCAGAGCCTTACCGTCCACAAGTGGATCTGTTTGCACCAGAGGAGAATCACAAACTCCCTCGGTACCTCACACGCCGGACATTAACGCTGGCGGGGGGGCCCGACGCATTGGTGACGGATTGGAACATGTGGAGTTCCATTTATCTGTTTCCGCCACCAGACGCTTCTCTAATGTGCCACGTAGTCAACAAACTACAGGATTATCGAGGCGTAGTCTCGTTAATCGCGCCCCTGTGGCCGGCGCAGTTGTGGTACCAGCAATTGATAACGTGGTGCCCAAACCGGTGTTGCTCCCGGTCGGGTATTTCCACTTAGACACGATTGGCAACCTAGAGACCTCGCTGACTTTTGCATTGTGGACATTCAGGAGGCCAAGTGGCTAACGCCGTATGGTAGAAACGTGGCAGATACATTTATGAATCAGTACACACAAACTACCAAGAGGCAATATCAATCTCATTGGATGTCCTTTACTTCGTGGATAGTTAGAACAGAACAGACAGTACCTTCGGTGGCATTAGTTTTTAATTATTTAAACTATTTGTTTGAACAGAAACTTCTATCTGTAGTGACTCCAAAAAATCATTTAACAGCTATCATGGTGCCATTCTTTGACCTTACAGGTCTAACCATACCACAAGCGGAAGAAACGGGTTTCATGAGAGCATGCTTCAAACTCCGCCCACTTCCCCGTCAGCTCATGCCTACCTGGTCTCTTGACAAAGCGTTATCTTTGCTTCATTCCCGTCTGTATCAGAATACGGCAGATTTTGAATTGCTATTAAAAAGGCTGTGTTCCTTATGGCTTTGGCAACTGGTAACAGGGTGTCTGAGCGGGCGGCGATGAGGAACACCCCTAATTGCATAAGGTTTGGTAGACTAAATGATTGCATTCATATTGCACCTTCCCCAGGGTTCATCGCCAAGAATGAACATAGTGAACATGTTTTCTCAGAGTTCACGGTGCCGGCGTTGACACGTGGTAAAGTGCACCATAATTTGTGTTCCTGTACAAGCTTTAACCAAATATATGAGAGTGGCACCTCTTCACCAACAAGGTGGCTTTATGGGTATCAAGTACAGGTAAAAGATTAATGAAACGTAAAATGGCTTCTCTGCTAGTCGAAGTCATTAAAGAGAGTAATCCCGGCGTAGTGGGTAGGGCCCACGATTTACGCGAATGGGCTGTATCTTTACGTTTTCTCAAAACAAATTCTGTTGAAGACATAGCTACTACTCAACTATGGGCTTCAAAATCATACGTTTTTGACTCGATACCTGTCGGTAGCACTAGACAAACCATCAATGCCATGTGTAGCTTTACGGCAAAGGGTCTAGATGGGTCTCTAAGTCACTAATTGTTTAGGTTAAGAAAGATGAGGGGGGGGGGGGGGGGTGCAGTCAGTGAAACATAAGACACCCTAGACCCCGCCGGAGGATATGTACAGAGTATACGAGCTGTGATACAATGTATAAGTGTTGTGATTAAAATTTCTCTGTAGTAATGACTACGGGAAATGTTGTTGAGGTACAATG
Organism: Paralithodes platypus; assembly: GCA_032716605.1. Classification (NCBI taxonomy): domain Eukaryota; kingdom Metazoa; phylum Arthropoda; class Malacostraca; order Decapoda; family Lithodidae; genus Paralithodes; species Paralithodes platypus. The sequence goes on from CM064535.1 coordinate 21,661,332, forward strand.
GATGTAGTACAACAATTGTTTCTTTAAGTGGGATACACTGTTGAAGCAATTTAATTTTAAGAGTTCTCGGTAGTTGCAACTACGAGTAGCATTTCAGTAAGTACATCTGCGATAGTACAAGAATTTATTCTATTTTTTGTGTCTAATTTTAACACCTAACGAGCGGGCTAGGCAGTAATTTATATGTACCGCCAGAGGGGGTGTTTTTTACCCTAAACAGGGTTGTTTACGTGATCATGTTCATGCCTAAATAAGACCCAGAGCGTAAAACAAGTATCTATCCCTGAAAGGGCATAAACAGAGCTTTCCAATGACACCCGAAACATCCTTGTACGACCGCTGGTTTTCTTGCAACAATCGCGCAACACGAGTGCAAAAACCATGTAATTAGGTAGTTTCCCTACATAATTCCTGTGTAGCGAGTGCGTGAGGGTGGGGGTGGGTGGGATTCATGTCAGTAGGTCCGCCGCGGTGGTCTGGAGCAGTCATACGCTTGCTACTCTCCTGCCACCACTTATCTCTCTCTCTCAGCAACATTACGTGCTGAAAATGGCACACGACGTAAGTTGTGAGCCGCCACATAGTCCAAATTTACTTTCACTCGACATATGTTGCGCGCCGCCAGTTAAGGGTTAAGGAATATACACATTAGAATAATGGGGTTTATATGTGCACATGTAAACATAAAGTTTTATTTTTCACCACTTAATTTAAGTGGGGTACCTTACCTTTCAGATCTGTGAACAGATTCTCATAGTTACCTTTTTCCTCAAGCAGGCTTCTTTAAGCACGCCCCTGCTTGTACCCCTTTTTATATGTTGTATAAAGTTTATACATAAATATATAATTTTTACAAAGTAAGAATACTATGTGGTTGTTTGATTATCTGCCTATTCTATTTGCAATGGTTATGATATGATTACGATGTCCCCCTCCAGTCTTAGATATCAGGCATAATCGTCAATGATGGAGGGGCCACTAATAAATTATAGGTTTGACTCCTGCAAGGAGATAAAGAAAACCTAATATTTAGTAGTGGTCCCGTAATCATTGATGACTGGGGCCCTCCCGACCATCCCCTTCCCATTCGTTGATGTATTAAGGATTTTCTTATACTTGATATGTCAGTTAAGGCGGAAAAATGCGCTAGTCAGCGTTTGGTCCAAGAATCCACAGAAGTACATCCACGGAATATGGAAAGCTTATGAATAGTTGTTCTTATTTTATTTTTATTTTTTATTTGTTACGAAGTTTTTTCGTAGTGAGAACCCAATGATAAAGGACGAACCATGAGTGATTTTGCGTGTGCTTATGATGAAGGTCCTCGGAGCTCTGCGGCGGTAGATTCAAACTACGCTTATGAGCCTTTGAAGAGGTAGCCTTATGTAATAGGCATAATCAATGATTACGGGGCCACTACTAAATATTAGGGTTTCTTTATCTCCTTGCAGGAGTCAAACCTATAATATCAGTCATCTTCTAGAATATTGATGGAACATAGGGTGACATAATAAGTGATTGAGGCTGGGTTACCTTGGTCCCATAATGGGGCCATTGCCGCTAGAAAAGTACTCATCGCATGATGTGGTGTTCATCTACTACTTTAACGAGCAGTGTGACCTGGAAGATGTTGAATGTGAACTAAAGGCCCAAAAGAAATTTGTCGAGGTCAGAGCGGAAAAAATTGAGGTGTTCCGGAAGCATTATTGAGCACAAATTAGAAAGTATGTCAATGATAATCACAATGGGGGCCCCATTACTACTGAAATTCACACGGATTTCCAGATATATTTCTGTGATAGCCGGCAGAACATAGCCTCCAGAGACCACCAACATCGATTGAATGATAAAGACCATCAGTATCACATTCAAAGGGCAAAGCAAAGGAAATTGGAATGCATGAAACCAAAAGGCGAAATTATTGAGTCATTTGAACAAAAAGATGGAGCTGTTGCAGGGACTTCAGGTGTAGAAAGTGGGCAGTCCACAGATGCACCAGCGGTTGTGTTGTCTGCAGATTCCCTACTGGCACTCAGCTACCATGATAAGCATGGCTGCTCAAAACGTATTACCGTTGAAACTAGAAACGCAGACGACTGGAAAGAAGGCAAAATAAATTGAATAAAGTTGCCTCAAAAAGACAAGAGAGACTACACAAAAAGGATCAGAAATTACAGTTAAAGCTCGAGGCCGCCACTGTTCGTAAAAGGGAAACGGCAGGCAAAGGTAGCAGCAAATGATTCTACCGTAAAAACCCAAAGAACTCAAGAATTGAGAATCCTGAAGAGCTCAAAGCAGTGCCTACCACCAATAATGAACACTTTGGGTGGCATAACCGATGAAGAAAGGATACCCCAGACTTATGAGGGAAATCGAGAAGCGTGACGAAAACCAACGGAAGGAACAAGGGAAGCGGGACGAAAACTTGCTGAAAGAATTTGCAATAATGATACAGGGAGCGCCACCTAGAAAAAAAGCAAAACTATTAGAATAAATACTAATAAGAGAACAGTTCTTTTATTTCACCGTTTTAATGTGCAAATACACCGCCGGAGGCCAAGCCCGCCGCGGAGGGCGAAGCCCGGGCTTGTTATAATACATAATATATAGAGATATATTTATTAGTGGCCCCTCCATCATTGACGATTATGCCTATTACATAAGGCTACCTCTTCAAACGCTCATAAGCGTAGTTTGAATCTACCGCCGCAGAGCTCAGAGGAACCTTCATCATAAGCACACGCAAAATCACTCATGGTTCGTCTTTATGATTGGGTTCTCACTACGAAAAAACTTCGTAACAAATACAAAATAAAAATAAAATAAGAATAACTATTCATAAGCTTTCCATATTCCGTGGATGTACTTCTGTGGATTCTTGGACCAGACGCTGACTAGCGAATTTTTCCACCTTCCTTGCTCTGCGTTCACCCCACCCGGACGTGTCTCCCACAGTGCTCCGCTTTGATTCCGCATTCTTGCGTCCCTAGTGAGTTTTTTCTCATTTGTTTACTCTGGGATGTCTTGAGTAAGGTTAGGGTTAGCTTAGCAGGGGTGTCATGGGTGGTTTTCTCGCAGAACAAGTGTATTTTGGGTCGTTTTTGTTGGGGCGTCTATTTCGGACGGACCCTCGTGGCTGAGTTGAGGACGCTCTGAAACTTTTGTTTTCGTGTTTAGCCATCTTTAGTCCTAGCTTGTTAGGAGGCTTTAACTATGCGATGTCGGGCTTCTAGCTATCTTTCAGATGGAGTAGCGTATTTTGTTTTATACTGACGTTCCTGGTGTATTTTCTTCACGTAGTGGAGTTCTTTCTGGGTCCCGAGTCAGTGTTACCCTTACCCAGATTTTTGTCTACGATGTTGATGTGGCGGGCTGTTCCAGTTTTGGTGGGATGGAGTGCTTTTCTATTGTGGTTTCGGACGTCATTAAGTGGTTTTTTTCCGTTTTCACCAGGCCTAGCCAGCCACTCGTATTTTTTCGTGTTTTCATTGTTTATTATGATAAAAATGTATTCATGTGTCTTGTGTGTCCTGGATTAGTTGTGATTGGGTGATCCAGGAGCTTCGGACTGTGTGTCTGATTATGTTTATCAGATTGCGTTCTGATTGGTGTGGGTTGCCTTTCCGGCGGTTTTTCTCGATTGCTCCGAGAAAGTTGTTTTGTTTACCGGGTTTTAGTCAAGTTGGATAAAATCGGTAGTTACCCGGCGAGTTTGGTAGCTTGAGGGCTCATCAGAAACTGTGTTCTCTGTGGTCGAGCCTGTGATCAGGCTTCCTGTGTTTTTTCCCGGCGAGGTGGGCCCCACACATTTATCTAGGTGATCATGTTGACACCTGTTGGATATGGTTTTCTCGGCTTTTCAAAGCCATTGAAACTTGCTGTTTGTTTGTTTGGTCTTTCCCTCCCGGCGACCTTTTTACAAAGAGGTCTGGGGCAGGTACAATTGGTTTGACATTTAGTATGAAACCCGGTGGTTGTACCTTCGGGGGGTTATTTTAACGGATTTGCAATTCGCTATGGTTTGCCAAACAATTGATTGATACAATAGGTATCACGGCCTTCAAGACGGCGATCTATGAGGGCTTCTGGGAGAAGTCGGATTAGAGATTAAGATAGGCTTAGACTTTTTATGGGATAAAAAGATGCCTGAATCTTACTAGTGTTTCAAGTGTAAAGGGATACTTGAAAGACTTCATCATTAATAAAGATATGCTTCATCTTTATGAAGATTCAGAAGATATGCTTAAATCTTTTGGACAGGTAAAGATATGCTGAAATCTTTAATATGAAACTAAAGGAAAACGAAAAGTAGTGGTTGAGGGCTACGGTTCGTTGACCAGCGGTTTTGTTTCACATGTTTTTGAAACATTTTGGGGTAACCTTATGAGCATTAATTCCTGGAAATGTTCTCTTTCCAGGGCGGAGTACCGGCGTGGCACCAGATGACCAGGTAGATCCCGGGGGTGGGGTAGATTTCCACCAGTCTCTGTCATGTCGGCACTAGAACCTCTCATTGCTTTATGTTCAACGCCGTTATGCTCAGGTATCCCTCTTTTTGCACACAAGCTTTGCATTAAATGTGTTAAATGCCTCGATCGGTCACGGGGGATATGGGTGACAAAGAATTGCACTATTTAACCTCTTAAGTGTTAAAGTTCTAATTCAAAAGGATAATACTGCGGCGGTGGCTTTGCAAGAAGTGAAACAACTTCTCGCTACTTATTCAATGAATGTAGCACATAAAGCATTGCAATGTGATAACCTTGAGCTTTGGGAGCTTTTAATTATCAAACATGCCCCCCCTAAGTGTAAGATACGTGCACGTAAGACCTCAGAGACTGGGCGGGAACAGGTTACCACACCCTCCCCCGGCAAATCTAAGAGGCCTCGCTCACCGTCACCCTCGGCAACAGCGACGAGGTCCAAATCAAGGTCACCCCTGAGGAAGCAGGTGAAAGCTTCGGGCCACTCTGCTTCACCTTCAAAGAAGAGGAAAAAGGAAGAGAGTAGGGGACCTAAAGACATTACTATAACTAAGCATAAGTCAAGTAGAAGTCATAAATCATCCAAAAGGGATCCTCCGGCAAGAAAGGACTCACGGGTGTTGCCGGAGCCTTGTACCCCGCTTTCTGCCTCTACCCCCACCAAGTCTAACGTCCAATCTGACAGGTCGGGGGTGGAGTCAGAGAATGTGGTGGAGGATGCCCCGGCGGACATTTCATCACCTGATATTCATGCTTTTTCTACCAGGTCACGTGTGTCAGCCTCAGATTTAGAAGTATCTTACAGAAACTATAAACCTCTAGGGTGCTCGGGTGTGGGCTCCCAATTGGAGAGTATACCAAGCTCGCAAGCGAGTAACAGCCACAGCCAAGGTGTATGGCGATATTCACAGCCCTGGCAGGACAGAACACATCCTTTTGTGACTCAAGTACTGGCTGACGTCCACCGGGATGCCGATGTACCATCTTCTATCCCAGATTTAACATGGTGGCATGTGGAGGTCCCGGCTTCGACGGGATCTTCCCATGATAGGCCAGACGTAAGGGATGAAGAACAGCATTCTCTGGTCTCAGAGATGGAAGTTGAAGAGTCAGGTCACCATCTAGACGACTCTCAGGGTACTGTCGAATCTCCACGGAGTTCGTCATCTGCTAGGTATGTAACTACAGAAGAGATTGATGGATTACTATTAAATGCACTTAATAAGTTCTTTGGCCCTACGCCGGAAACTCCTACAGTTGGTATGGGAGCTCCCGCGACGTCGACGAATGTGCGACCTCTGGCTATATCCATTGCTTTAGCTAAAATACCTAACCCTCCTCTTGGGTCAGATCCAATTTCCAATGTGCCAGGCACAGCAGCTCTCACTACTTCCAATGTGCAAGTCATATCAGACATAACCCCCCCCCCCCCCCCTTTAGACAAGGCACCAGTCAAAAAAGGAGCTATGCCTCTTTTATATGGGCCTGATGCGTCATGGGTAGCAATGTTACAAACTAAGCCAAAGGCAGCTCAAGCTACTATTTCGGGGGAGCTCCCTGTACCACATGAGTGGGTAATCCAAGCCAATAAGTCTAGAAAACTCAGAGCATTGGATAGTCAAGGAAATGTTTTAGATGTTCATATTTAGGCCATTCCAAGTTATTATAACCATGACTTTTTTGTGTATGCATCAACACCAGCCCTACCCCCTGCCTCAGCTTCAAAGCTATTTTCTGACTGGACTAAGAATGATGGCTTTAACGACATCAAGGCACTTTCTGCTTTGACGCCGGAGTTGGATATGTTTCCGATCACAGACTCAGCCTCTAATCCAGTCTTGCAGGTGGGGCAGTTGGGTACGGGACCTTGGGTGGAATGGGAAACAGAGGCTCAAAATGTTGCCACTACTTTCACTTCAACATCTCCTCATCAAATCCCTCAAGAAAACCATACTTGGTTCTCTCTTCCGGTTTTTAGTGCCGGAGGAGTCCCCTCTGCTTTGTTTGATTTCTGGCTGCCCCTAAAATCAATTTGTGCGAATTAAAAGATCCTTTTAGCACGCCTTCCCCAGCTCACCTAGACCGCAAGTTTAGGTTAAGAGGAAAAGCGTTTAGACTTTTTTCGCAATATATTGTTACCCAGCAAGTAACAAAGTCTATGTTGCGCTCTTCTCAGGCGATCGAAGCTGCGGAAGTCAGGAAGGCCATTGAACTTTCCCGGCGCTTGCTTCTCCAAACTTCCATTCAGTCTTTAGGAGATATTCGGACAGCATTATTAGAGGCAGTTCGAGCAAGGCAGGATCTGAGGATGTTCTTAGTGAAGAAACTTCCTGACCTTATTGCAAGCCTAGTTGTTCTGTCTCCGTTCTAACTCCTTCTTTGATTTCCCCAGCAGTTTGGAAGACTGTTTTCAATATGGCACAAGCATTCAAACAAAGTCCCTCTCAACCTAAGAAGCCTACCTTCACTTTCCCTAAGCCCAAACCAGTTTCGAAAGCTCAAGCTAGTGGGTCTAAGCCTTTTCATCAGCCAAAGTCCCCTTCCACCCAGGGTCAGGCTCAGTTCAGGTATCAACAGGGTAAATTCTCAGGTAAAGGCCACAGGTTTCACCATAACCAGGTCAGGGCCCACCTCCAGCCAAACCCGGCCAGTCGTCCAAGGGTACACCACCACCAGCAATAAACTAAGGTCTCTCTCACTCCCGGGGCCAGTCAAAGGTGTGTTGAAACAGAGGGTGGTCCAGCCGGCGAACCTCAGTCTGCTAACTTGGTCATTCCGGGCGTGTCATCAAGCATGGCCATTAAGAACATGGGCGAGGACTGTGGTACGCAAAGGCATCACTTGGCAGTGGCTCCGGCGACCTCGCTTACGTCAGCCGACAAAGGCCAATCATGTTTCTTTAGAGGTGGAGTCACTAGTTCAGGAGATGATTACCAAGAGTGTCATTATCCCAGTCCCTCCGACTTACCCGGTGTTTACATCCAAACTATTTCTAGTACCACAAAGGACAGTATTCAGATGAGACCGGTCGTAGACCTGTTTTATTTGAATCTCCACATTCACAACTTGTCCTTCAGGATGCTGACAGTGAATCAAATCAGGCTAACACTTCCGCTGGGAGGGTGAATGTGTTCATTAGACATGACAGACGCGTATTGCCATGTCCCGGTAACCAAGAGATTTCAAAAAATTTCTGGCATTAAGAATAATGCATCAGACTTATGTCTTTCAAAGGATGCCGTTTGGATTGAACCTAGCGCCACGCATATTCACAAAATTAGTCCGGCAAGCCCTGATGCCCATTTTAGAACAGGGGATCAGGATCTTGTGGTATCTGGACGACTGGCTGTTGGTGGCAGAGACAGAAAAGTTATGCAACACTCATGTCAACATTACGTTAAACCATATCAAATATCTAGGATTCAAGGTCAACTTAGTAAAGTCAAAACCTTGTTCCCTCACGAGTAATTCAGTGGATAGGGCTCGTCTGGGACACAGCATCTCTCACTCTGAGTCAGAGTGTGGACAATCGAAACAGATTTCGCAAAAAACTTTTTATGTTTCTCCACAGTCTGACTACGACACAGAGACTCTGGGAATCTCTAGTCGGTTCTCTCAACTGGGTTCAACTAACTATGAAGTTGGGGCGGTTGAAAGTCAAACGTTTAATCTTGGAGGGCAACAAATATTTCCCACTATTACCGGCGGGAACATTATGGCCTATCCCACATTAATACACAGCTTACTAGCGGTCTGGGCGAAGAGGGAAATGTTGCACTCAGTCATGTCATGGACCTCTCCTCCGCCGACGGTATGGGTGGACACGGATGCGTCAGGGACGATAGGTTGGGGCTTTCAGTCAAACCTCGGGCATCAGGGTCAAGGGCTTTGGTCCCATTCAGAAACCTAGAGACCTCGCTGACTTTTGCATTGTGGACATTCAGGAGGCCAAATGGCTAACGCCGTATGGTAGAAACGTGACAGATAAATTTATGAATCAGTACACACAATCTACCAAGAGGCAATATTAATCTCATTGGCAGTCCTTTACTTCTTGGATAGTTAGAAACAGAACAGACAGTACCTTCGGTGGCATTAGTTTTTAATTATTTAAACTATTTGTTTGAACAGAAACGCCTATCTGTAGTGACTCTAAAAAATCACTTAACAGCTATCAGGGTGCCATTCTTTTGACCTTACAGGTCTAACCATACCACAAGCGGAAGAAACAGGTTTCATGAGAGCATGCTTCAAACTCCGCCCACCTTCCCGTCAGCTCATGCCTACCTGGTCTCTTGACAAAGCGTTATCTTTGCTTCATTCCCGTCTGTATCAGAATACGGCAGATTTTGAATTGCTATTAAAAAAGGCTGTGTTCCTTATGGCTTTGGCAACTGGTAACAGGGTGTCTGAGCTGGCGGCGATGAGCAACACCCCTAATTGCATAAGGTTTGGTAGACTAAATGATTGCATTCATATTGCACCTTCCCCAGGGTTCATCGCCAAGAATGAACATAGTGAACATGTTTTCTCAGAGTTCACAGTACCGGCGTTGAAACGGGGTAAAGTGCACCATAATTTGTGTCCTGTACAAGCTTTATCCAAATATATGAGAGTGGCACCTCTTAACCAACAAGGTGCTTTATGGGTATCGAGTACAGGTAAAAGATTAATGAAACGTAAAATGGCTTCTCTGCTAGTAGAAGTCATTAAAGAGAGTAATCCCGGCGTAGTGGGTAGGGCCCACGATTTACGCAAATGAGCAGTATCTTTAAGTTTTCTCCAAAAAAAATCTGTTGAAGACATAGCTACTACTCAACTATGGGCTTCAAATCATACGTTTTTGACTCGATACCTGTCGGTAGCACTAGACAAACCATCAATGCCATGTGTAGCTTTACGGTAAAGGGTCTAGATGGGTCTCTAAGTCACTAATTGTTTAGGTTAATAAAGAGGGGGGGGGGGGTGCAGTCAGTGAAACATAAGACACCCTAGACCCCGCCGGAGGATATGTACAGAGAATACGAGCTGTGATACAATGTATAAGTGTTGTGATTAAAATGTCTCTGTAGTAATGACTACGGGGAATGTTGTTGAGGTACAATGGATGTAGTACAATTGTTTCTTTAAGTGGGATACACTGTTGAAGCAATTTAATTTTAAGAGTTCTCGGTAGTTGCAACTACGAGTAACATTTTAGTAAGTGCATCTTCAATAGTACAAGAATTTATTCTATGTTTTGTGTCTAATTTTAAGGAATATACACATTAGAATAACGGGGTTAATATGTGCACATGTAAACATAAAGTTTTATTTTTCACCACTTAATTTAAGTGGGTTGCCTTTAACTTTGTGAAGGCGAACAGATTCTCATAGTTACCTTTTTTCCTCAAGCAGGCTTCTTTAAGCACGCCCCTGCTTGTACCCCTTTTTATATGTTGTATAAAGTTTATACATAAATATATAATTTTTACAAAGTAAGAATACTATGTGGTTGTTTGATTATCTGCCTATTCTATTTGCAATGGTTATGATATGATTACGAATGTCCCCCTCCAGTCTTAGATATCAGGCATAATCGTCAATGATGGAGGGGCCACTAATAAATTATAGGTTTGACTCCTGCAAGGAGATAAAGAAAACCTAATATTTAGTAGTGGTCCCGTAATCATTGACGACTGGGGCCCTCCCGACCATCCCCTTCCCATTCGTTGATGTATTAAGGATTTTGGTATACTTGAAATGTCAGTGAAGGCGGAAAAATGCGCTAGTCAGCGTCTGGTCCAAGAATCCACAGAAGTACATCCACGGAATATGGAAAGCTTATGAATAGTTATTCTTATTTTATTTTTATTTTGTATTTGTTACGAAGTTTTTTCGTAGTGAGAACCCAATCATAAAGACGAACCATGAGTGATTTTGCGTGTGCTTATGATGAAGGTTCCTCTGAGCTCTGCGGCGGTAGATTCAAACTACGCTTATGAGCGTTTGAAGAGGTAGCCTTATGTAATAGGCATAATCGTCAATGATTACGGGGTCACTACTAAATATTAGATTTTCTTTATCTCCTTGCAGCAGTCAAACCTATAATATCAGTCATCTTCTAGAATATTGATGGAACATTGGGTGACATAATAAGTGATTGAGGCTGGGTTACATGTGTATATTTGAGTATAATATGCATGTTACACAGGTTAGTAAGGCACGTAAGGCACTATATGAATAGCCTATTCTCTTACTAAGAAATTCAGGTTAATAAGGCACTATATGGAGAGCCTATTCTCTTACTAAGAACGAAGTGGCTACGGGACACCTCCTATAGTATGACATTATAAGCCCTGCATATATATTGCTATACATATATCTCACTGCTTATATGCCTTCATCCCTGTAACTTCTAAACTCTTAACATTCATATTAAACAATCTTGATTCATTGAACTCCCTATAACTTTATCTATCTCATTAACATATAATATATTTGTTGATACTTCCACTTAAATCAACACCCATTTCCTCTGTAAATGTAAACTGTATAATGTATTTATCAGGTCATACGTCATACCAGAATGCTGAGTTAATGCTGTGTTGCATCGACATCCTTGAACCCAGGCGATGCCTTCTTACTCAGGCATCGCCAAGACAGACTTGAACAGACCTCAGCCAGAGAGAGACAGAGCTCTTTACTCCCTCTAGACTCTAGACTCAAACTTACCCTCTATAGCCAAGCTCCTATATCCCCTAGATATATTATACCACACAAGTCATATATCACCTTGCTCCTCAGGCTTTTATTACAAGCCTTATCATATATCTGTACTTATATACCTGTACATTTATACTTATTATCACTTATCTAATAATTAATATGTTGTGTTATTACCTACAATCCCCTATATACTTAACATATTATACTCCGCCCTTCTGCCTCGTGTGTCCTGCCCAGATACGAGTCACTGCCATCGCCGCGCTATACGACTACGGGACACCACAGTGAGGCTGGGCTACGGGACGCATATTTCCGAAGTCGAGACTAGTATATATCATAGGGGAAATTAGGACCAATCCGAGGCCGCAGTGGCAGTGACGTCACCCACAAGGGGAGGAGCCAGTCTGTCTGTCACTCTCTCTCTCTCTCTAGCTCGAGTTTACCCTAGGATGACAACATTGTAGCACTAAGTCATCAAAATATAACTACAAAGAAATAGGAAATTCTTATAATAATGCCCTCCGTACTTTAAATTATGCACATAAATATATCCCATTATGTTTTACGATAGTAAGAGTTAAAGCGTATCTGGCAACCGTGTTTAGTCCCAGTATAGTGATCATTCGGCATTCAGTGTATTCGCCTCAATACTATATATCCTAATATAATAGATACCTATTACTATTTCAATATAATACAACCATAGACAATTCCATTACATATTATTTGAATTAGAGATGTAATTCATCAATTGCTGTTTGTCTTAAGCAGTCAGGTCAGAACCGAAACTTTCACTATGCAATGTAGTGTACAGAGGTTTCGGTAATGTTAGTCTGTTATTCTTTGACGATTGAACATTACTCACCCAGCTGCTGTAGCATCATCAACATCTAGTTACCGCATGTTTATTAATTATGGACTGTTTAACACACTATAAAGACTTTCTAGATTTTGAGGAGGATGGCTTCATCAATACTGATATCCAACAAGAGCAGGATTGTCTTAAATTACGAACAAACGTAAAATCAAAAGACGAATTTCTTAGATGGAAAGAAATATTTTGCTTGAAGACCAACATGTGCTTCAATAGGTACAAAAGTTACTCTGTAGGAGCGAGGAAGCTTTTCCGACAAAAGCTAATAATTATGCCACCACGGAGTACAACACAAAGGAGTGAAGAAGACATCTACAGGGTAAGCATTAGGCCTAGGCCTATTTAAACAAAATCTGTACTGTATGAGACGTGATAAATCTTTACCTTGCCTATGGCCCTAGAGGCTACTCCCCCTATTGGCTTATTTTTCCACTAGGCCTACACAGTTGTTGATATAGCCTAGCCTAGGCTTAGGCGGTATTTATTACCGAAACTACCACTAATTATTTCAATATTTGAAGGCTATTATAGAATAAGGATGTTGCAAAGATCATATTAAAATGTGTTTCAACCTCCGGAGATACGTTTTATGGGTAAGAGTCGTGTTATCGGGCGTACCAATACCGACATACAGCATAACGGTCAATATAAAGATGATGTAGGTTAATTCAATTGCTAAAAAATCGCTTCGATTGTTTTTATCTAGTTTAGAGTTGTGTAAGGGTGTTTTGATGTGTGATAATAGGGGGAGATGCATATTTATCCAATAAACAACAATCTAAAAACACGCCCCTTCACTCGAAAAATACCCGGTAACTATTTGGCCATAACCGTTTGCCGTGGGATACAAAATATGTTGAGGGGGGGTGCAAGCCCCCCCCCCCCCCCAGGATTTATTGACATTGTCATATATTTAAACAGTAGCCTAGGGGGCAAAAAACTAATTTTCCCCAATGCTTCTTCTTCGCAGCGGATGTAAACAAAGCCACCCGCCTCTTGCGAGGTAGGCGATATACAGTAGGCTAGAGGATATATTTTGTTTTTTCAGGATCAGATAATAATTTTTTACGGGCATTTAGACACATAGGCCTAGCCTATAGCCTAGGAATGAAATACATGGTATAAGAAACCTGTAGGCCACGATAAAATCGATGTATGAATTTTATTACATCATCTTTATATTGTCCAGCATAACTCCTCTCTAAAACATTAACCTAACCAAAGTTACCTAACCTAACCTAGTATTCGTGTAGTACCGGTAATGAGCATACTTACTTACTTACTTGTTACTTGGTGTGGAGTTTCTCAGCCGCGCTCCGTCACTAGATGTGACGCTCTTCGCAGATGCCCTTTAAACCATCTAGCACTTGTAGTCTTGTCTCACAGTGCCATCTTCTAAGTCATAACACTCCCTGAACAAATGTGTTTTTAGTGACTTTTTAAAGGCCTTTATGTTCGCACACCTTTTCACATTAACTGGTAGATTATTATAAAGTCTCGGTGCACTCTTTTCGAAGGCCCTATATCCAAATTCATGATTGCACCGTGGCTCATTCAATTGATGCAGCACGTTGCCATGTCTCAGCATCATATCAGTGCCAACATTGAAGTCTTCCAATAAGTCTCGCACATATTCCGGCTTTCCAAAGTTCAAAGCTTGATACACTATAACACACAGTTTGAATATGATCCTCGCTTTCACCGGCAGTCAATGCAGGTCAATTAATGCCGGCGTTATACTCGCACGGAATGGTAAACTCTTTATTAATCTTGCTGCTCTATTCATTATAAGTTGTAGTTTTCGTAGCAAGTAATTTGGTAGTCGATAATATAGAGAATTACAATAGTCTAATTTACTAATTACATGATTGTGGATCAACATTTCGGTTGTATTAATATCCAGATATTTTCTCACAAAAGCAATATTCCTCAGATGATAGGCAGAGATTCGCACTGTTTGATTAATCTGGTTTTTAAATGACAGTTCACTATCAACCAAGACTCCCAAATCCTTCACCACACTACTCACAGTCATCACACTATCATTGATATTGAGGCTTTGCACGCCCAGTCTCTCAAGGTTCACCCGTCTGCCTACTAATAGGCATTCAGTTTTATTTTCATTTAATTTCAGTTGCTTTGACTCCATCCACTTCCCAATGTCTTTTAGTAAACCACTAATCTTCTCCTCAACATTCACCACGTCACTTAGTGCCAGATAGAATTGGGTGTCATTCGCAAACAGCTTGAATTTCACTCCATGTTTCATTAATATGCTAGATAGTGCAATTGTATATATACAGAATATAATTGGTCCAAGAACACTCCCTTGAGGGACGCCCCCTCTAGATGCTTCATCTCTGAGAATTTATTACTTATTTGCACACAATAAGTTCTGTTAGTAAGGTAACTTTGAAGGTATTCCAGCGCATTACCATCAATACCAATAGCTTTACAGTCTTCTATTAGTAAGCTATGCACCACTGTATCGAACGCAGCACTCAAGTCCAACAAAATTAAGATTCCACACTTCGCATTGTCCATTTGCACGAGTAAATCATTAATCACAGAGCACATCGTGGTTTCCGTAGAGTAAAGTCTTCTATATGCGGACTGGTTGTCTGGGAGAGCCTTCACTAAACTCAAGTGATCCCATAACTGACCCAGAATTACATTTTTAGTAATTTTTGATAGAAATGTTAAATTGGAAACAGGCCTAAAAGAGCTCAAGCATTGAGAATCAAGGCTCCCTTTAATAATAGGCTTCACAATCGCATTCTTTTCAGACGATGGAAATACATTATTTGCAATGCTACAGTTTATTATGTCAACATATATGTCCAGAAAACTGTTAAATTTTTTACTGTGCACTATTTCACCTATCGGTATAGGATCATTACTACAATGGGTAAGTTTTGCTTTCGTAACTATGGATTTAACTGTATTCAGATCCGTCATAGTAAATTCTGTTAACTTAGTCACAGTAGGCTCAGCTACAACAACGTCTTGAGTCTCGACTACTCCAAAATTTCCAACAATGGCATTAATTTTATCACAAACAAAATCAGAAAAATCATTCGCCAATGTCATATCCGGAATCCCTTCTGGTAACTTATTTTTCTTCTTGTTTCCCGTCAAGTTGTCAAGTACCACATACAGCTTATTCATATCAGATCCAGCTTCTTTTGCTTTATTCATATAGTATTCACGTTTTCTAAGCACAATGAGCCTGTTTTCTATATTCCGAGCTCTTTTATAGTTATCTCTTGCCTCTTCGGTTCGTAGACGTCTCCATAGCCTCTCATATTTCTTCTTGGCCTTTTTTGCTCTTTGAATATCAGCATTAAACCACGGCGCACTATTAACTATTACTATTTTCTTTTCAATAATGGGGCACATATCTTCGTATTTTTCTCTAGCAATGCTGTTATACAGATTAGTGAAACATGACGTACAGTCATCTATTAATTCACCGTGAGCACAGTGTTCTCTTTTCTTAATTAGTATTTCATTCGCAACAGTCGATATTAGTAGTTGTGGCTCAAATTTTCTTTTTGACCTACACTTTATTGTCTTAGATTGTCTAGGTTTACTTACAAACGGCATGTTAAAAGTAACTAGTTTATGGACCGGCGAAATACAACACTCATCTTCAACATACAGCTCATTTATCATATCGCTTTCTCTATTCGTAAAAACCAAGTCTAATGCATGACCACCTCTTGAAGTTGCAGTATGCACTTTATTTATCAAGTGGAAAGACTCCATCAATTCTATAAAGATAGTAGCATAGTAATCATTCGGAACATCCACCCACAGATTAAAGTCACCAAAGACGAATGTATTCGTACTAACCATATCAATTGTTTCCAAGTATAATCTAAAATCATCAATAAATGTACTGGCACTTAAATTTGGGGGTCTATAAACAACAATAAAAGTACATTTCCAGCCTCCAATCTCACAGCCCACCTGTATATGTTCAAAACTACCGAACCTTGCAGATTTACATATTTTCGTCTTCTTAAACGTGTTTGTAAGAACAATTCCCACACCACCACCTCCCTTCCCTCTTCGTGGATTGTGCAAGAAGGTATGCGTTAAAGGAGTCATTTCAAGTATTTTAGCAGTATCGTATTCACTCAGCCATGTTTCAGTTACCGCTAGTACATCATATTTTGCCTCATTAATTAAGTCTCGAATTTCAAAGGTTTTATTTCCCACTGATTGAATGTTTATCAGTCCCCCCTTTATCTTTATTAAAGCACTAGATTCCATGATCAGTTAGGTCTCTCACCTTGACTATCTCACTCGAAAAGACCGGGCACCGGGTATCTGATGATGAATGATACACGTCTTGTTTCCCGTATCTCATACAATTTATGCACTTTCTCACAGTCACCTTACAATCCTTCGACCTATCCAGCACATTTAAAACAAACAGGCACATCACTGTTTAGTTTAGCAGCACACTTATTTTCTGCATGCCCAAATCTCTGGCAATAGAAACAAGCCAATGCATGGTACCTGTCTCTTATATTATATATTCCCCATTGAAGTTGCACCTTGTCTTTATATTTGTAGAGAGCCGCACGGACTTCAGGCTCACATTTCAGGATATAATGGACTGTACCTCCAGCAGCTGGTTTATCAAAAATCATGGCAATCTTTCCTTTAATATCATCAATCGAATTCAGAAAATCATTCCTTGCAATTAATGAATCAATTATCTCACTCTTGGACTCTTCAGGATGAACATTGCAAATCATCACTTTTGGTTTTAATTTTTTCACACTCCTTGTAGTAACAGCCGTCACCTCTACCAACTTTTTAACTGCATCATTCAGCATATCCACAGTGCCAAAATTCATCACCATGTTCCCTTTAGGGGTAAACTTCGTATCGTGAATTTGAATCCCCTCTAGCGCCTGAGAAATTTCTCCTCTCTTGTCAGTTGCCTTTTCATTCTCATCCGTCGCCTTCAGAACGAGTAGATTCTTCTTTTCTTTCTTCTTTCTTCTCCCCGCCACCACATCCGACCACCCAGGCGAGTCAGAAACCGCTGACGATTGCGCGGGGTCAGCGCTTATAGCATCAACAACATTTCCCATACCACTAGTGACTCCTTGCATCTCCATCTTCACTACTTTCAATTGAGTTGAAAGTTCTTGAGTTATACCGTCTAGTCCTTGGGTCATCTTATCATTTAATTCACTCCTTTTGTTTTTTAGTTTATCGCTCATTACATCAAAACCTTGGGTCATCGTTTCTTTGAATTCAATCAATTCTTTCATAATTTCTTTCTTTATGTTTTCCATTTCATTCTTAAATTAAGTTAACACTCCAAGCTTTGTCTTACATGGATCACAGACATAGTTTATGTGCGCTACGTTTTCAGTCTACGTTTTCATGCCAATCAAGTGTTCACATTTGATATGGGCCCAGTTTTTGCAAGTTGAGCATCCAATCCACTTTAACTTCTCTCTCTCCCCATCAGTTTTATCGCATTTATAACACTTTACGTCAGGAGCCATCCCAATAGCAATTAAAGGTTTCGATAGAACAGTCTTTGTAACATGGGAGGCAGAGCTCAGGCGGCACACGTCTACTCTGCTACTCTGCTACTCACACACACTCAATACTAGGTTAGGTTAGGTTTTTTAGTTAGGATAAGTATTTATAGATGATTTATGTTGTATGTCGGTAGTGGTACGCCCGATAACACAACTCTTACCATTTTATGTGCACTATAATTATAATGTACTGTAAAAACAAAAGAAAATCTTCCTAGAAGTCTCCCTATTGATGGCAGTGAAACTCAAGATTATTAAGCCCCCTACTGTTAAAATAGATGCTGATTTCAATAAGTCATGGGAGGGTGAGGGGGGGCAAAGCCCCCCCTCAACCCAGCCTGTATCCAAAGGCAAACAAATTGTACAATTACTCTGAAAATGACTTGGGCTACTTCTAAGTGTTTTAAGATCGTTGAATAATGGGAGAAATGACGTTTTCCAGGGATTGTAATTAATTTCAACTACTGTATAATGATGAAAACTACCAAAAACCAAAAAGAAAAACCATGGGAAAGTTAGTGGTACTTTCGGTTATATTTTCCGTCTAGGCCAATGATTTTATCATAATTAATATGCCTGTACTGTAGTATGTTTTATTGATTTTGCATACAAATTGCCTAGTCTACTCTGTATACCGTACCAGTACCGATTCATGTAATGATTAATTCATATATATTTTTGGGCAGATGCAAAGTTTTCATGGAAGTGACCATCAGAATAGTGCACAGGCAATCTCCGCAACTTGCTTCGTGGAAATCCAGGGTCATCACAATCACTCCACAGAATCAGCAGATGCTCTAAATGAGCTAAGAGTGCTTAAAAGTACAAAAGAGACATTCCAAAACTACTTTGAACAAGGTATAGTAACATATTGTATCCCCCTGTATGTTGTGTTAGCCTGCAATAACATGTGTATGACAATGAATCTTTGAAGTGAAATACTGTAATAATATGTAATTTTTTCATTTTTTTTTTTTTTTTTTTATATATATAACATACATTGTTTGTTTGTTTTTGGCGCACTCTCCCATCCAGGAGTTCGTTCTATGAATGATGGCTGTTTCCTTATTGTTATTAGTATTTGTTAAACATTTTCATATTACTTATATACCGGTATTTCTTTTCTCAAATTAACGATAGTCTCCCTCCTTTTTAGAACTGTTCTTATAGTCTCTGCTACCCTTTTTAAGTCACTTTGTTCAAATATTTCCCTCAAGTTGTCCCTGCCTCTCAGATCTTTGTATAGGTCTTCGTATGATTCGCAGTTGAACAGGTGCATTTGATTTTAATTTTCATTTTAACAAATATCGCACAATAGGTTAGGCTCATATTTGTTTTTGAAGTTTTCTTTTTCTTCTATCATTCTTGTCCTTGTCATAAAAATTGTTCTGGCATTTTCAAAGCTTAAGTCCTCAATATAATTATTTGATATGTCGGGATGGATGTAGTTACCGTGTGTACCACTACCAACTACCAACATAAATCATCTATAAATACTTATAATAAAATAAATACTTATAAATCTATAATACTAGGTTAGGTTAGGTTAGGTTGTTTGGTTAGGGTAATGTATTTTTGTATCCAAAGGCAGTCAAAATAAACGGGAACATGATGGTGAGCGTCCTCGTAGTGTAAACAAGACGGGCGGTACACCCGGTAACTACATTCTTGCCGATATGTCTTGTTCAACAGCTTCGCTAGTTTTACTTCCACTTCTCATACTTTCTATTATCTCTTCCCTATTTTTTATTTGCACTTTATCTTTAAGCAATTGTTACCTTCGATTTCACTCATTCTTTCAAGATGTTCAGTTATATTGTATTTATCTTTAAGATTAAAATTTTTTTTTTTATATTTTCTTTCATTGTCTTCACTGTTGGTTTTAATTTTAACCTGAATTGCTTCATTGTCTCGGTTATTCAAATTAATGTAATATTCAATCTTTCTTTGGTTTATTTTATGTTCAGTTTTTATTCCCTTAATTTCATGGAGTAGGGCACATTTTGGGGTCGTTCTGGGGACTTTAAACAACTTAGTTAGATACTGTGTTTGGATGTTATTTTTTTTTTTTTTCTCTTTTTCTTTTAGTTTTTCCCAAACTTCTGCCCCAAACAGTATCAAAGGCGTTACACAAGTGGCATATAGCTTAATTCCCACTTGTATTCTATTTTTCTTCATTTCTCTTTTACTTAATATGTTTAAACACTCATTTGTTGCTACTTTTGTCTTGTTTATTCTGTTTTCAATATCATCTTTTTGTTTTCCATTTGCCTGAATGATTTTCCCTAAGTATTTATGTGATGAGTTTTCTTGGATTTCTTTACCATTTATTTCAAGTTTCATACCTTTTCCTACAAGTGCGGTTTGTGCATGTAGGCTATGTGCATTATGTGTATGTGCACATTTCTGAAATATTTGTTATATACTGTAATACTGTAGGCTATAAAGCCCTAATATGGCGGAAATATTCACGCCCCGTAAGTGTTAAGTAGTTATTAATATAACTTACCGTACCGTAATAATTGGTGTAAGCCTTATATCCACAGCTATGGTAAGTACTGTATTGTAGAATAGCATGAATGACTTAACTATAAACAACTGCAGTATAAAATATGCTTGTAACATTTTACTCATGATGTCCAACATACAGTACAGTATATATGTTTTTTTTGTTTTTTTCCCTAAAGATGCCGTAGTCTCTCTCCAGTGCCTCCGGGTGTTTTGTGTGGATTCATCTTGCTGGTGTTTCTGCACCCTGTTTGGAGACTTCGGCATCTCATATAATAATAAATAATAATAATAATAAGAATAATAACTTAACTCCCTCAAATTAGTTTTAGTTTTGGGCACACCCCCTCCCTCCAGTGAGTTTGGTAAGAGAACCAGGTAAATAATCAGAATTGCTTAACAATAAGTATATATAAGCATAGCTAAGATAAGATAAGCATAAATAAGCCCTTCAGTACCAGCAACGGCTCCCTGCCGTCAGTAATATACTTTCCTTGTAACTGCCAGTATCAGGCAGTGCCTGCATGGTACCACAACTGTTTGAACACTGCCCTAGAGTTGGCAACACTTCTCAGCTTATATCAAAGCCTATGCAGATTGGGAGAGCCAGTATTTTTCCATCTTTTGAGGTCTTGCCATTTTGACCACATTGTTTGGGACTGGGGGGACTTTTATTACCGTACTTTATGGTACAGTAGGGGTTAAAGTTATTAACATTAAGTATGGTAATATAAGCCTAATAACTGTAGCAATAAATACTAAAGTAAATGTAAATTAACAATAACTTTAATAAGCATAGCTTGAGTAGTTATAATCCTGTTATGGAAATACAGAGATGTTTATAGTATACTTAGACAAGTAGACAATTGGCAATTGCAATATGTTCATTCACTAGGCCTACTCTCAAAAGTAATTTAATCCTCAAAGAAAATGTTTCATAAACACTCGTACACCTGCTTGCTTGGCAGGAGGCACACTGAGCTCTCTGCTCAGCTGCTGTGGATAATTGGTGTGGTGGCTTCTGGCAACCCAGCTAGGCCGTTGGTTCTACCATTTAATACTAATTAAAGTATAGCAAATACATTAAGATACAAGGGATAATTTTAGGCGAGCTACTGTATCCCAGAAATTCTCCAAGGGGCTCATAAAAGGCGACCTGCCGTTTGAGGGTTAAATTACAGTACCACATATTTTATTAACAAATTGATTAAAGTTGTATCGACTGGGATGGTTAGGTCCTAATTTTGAAATATAGCTTCCATTTTCCAAAAAATAGACTACTTTATAGTCTAGATATATATATTTGTTTACAAACATACCGGTACTACTTTTTTGTTCATGGTACAAACAAATGTAATAAGTGTTCTCACAGAAGCTCTTTATTTTTTAATTTTATTTTTTATTTTTTGGGTCAAAGTAATTTGATTGGTGTCTAGCGACCATAAGGCCTAACCATAGACTACAGTAGATCTGGACTTGACACGAAAATGGAACTTTGCAGTTAGGGACCCCAAATCGGAGAACGAACCCCCAAGTTCGAACCTCGAAAACGCGAGAATATCTAATTTTTCGCGGTTTTGAGGTTTGAACTTGGGGGTTCGTTTTCCGATTTGGGGTTCCTTACTGCAAAGTTCCATTTTCGTGTCAAGTCCAGATCAAATTTAGTCTATGACCTAACCATTCAAAATTTTGCAAGGGGCCATCATTGTACAGTAATGTAAAATTAACTACTTATCTTCGATGGCCTCATTCAGCATTGTAAGCGTATACATGGGCTCGATAATCACCTGTGCCTGTGCTTCATGTCAAGCCATTTAATTGAACACAATATCCACATCTGTGAGAACGTCTGTTGTAATATAAGTGAGAGGTGGACCAAATTATTCCAGTTGATAACTATTAATGGGAATTACTTGTTGATTAATTAAAGATTCTATTTGCAGGCATGACAACAGCTCAAGCACACAGACATCACATATGCAAAATGGACTTGCATATTGATCTGTTTGCCCAATCCAACCATGGCATCAGTCCAACATCCAGGTCCATAGAGTA
This sequence comes from Paralithodes platypus, assembly GCA_032716605.1. Lineage (NCBI taxonomy): Eukaryota > Metazoa > Arthropoda > Malacostraca > Decapoda > Lithodidae > Paralithodes > Paralithodes platypus. Next base: position 21,683,534 of record CM064535.1, read on the forward strand.
TATGCGAGGGCTGTGGCCTAAGAAGGAGCATGGTGGATTGAACAATGCATCTATGTTTGATGCAATTCAAAAATATGCCAAAGATAATTCCCAAATCACATTGGAGATAGATCATGATGATCATGGCTTTTGTGTTGTGCTCATAACCCCATTCATGAGGAGAGCCCACAAGGAGCTGAGAGAAGCCGGAGAAGTAGTATTCGTAGACGCAACATGCTGTGTGGATCAGCTGAATACTGCGGTCATTCCCTTTCTCTGCGCAGGACCAGCTGGAGCAGTACCTCTAGCAATATTGTTTACATCCTCTCAGGATGGAGTAATGCTGACAAAAGGTAAGCTAACATATGTGCTGTATTTACCTTTGTTCCACTGACAAGTTTTCTCCTCAGAGCACCTCGGCAAGCTGCCACTGAGTTTGACTATAATTTGTTATCCTATAATTTTTGTTCCTACATAATCTTAATTGATCTCACTGTCTATCTACCGTACTGTATTTACTGACGACTAGTTCAAAATACTTAGCTGTTTTTCTTGACCAAACTTCCTTTATTACTTTAATCTTGCTCATTATCTTTTTGTATGGGTGGTGTGGGGTGGAGGGGTTAATTAAAATTATACAGTATTGATCTCCTTAGCTGATATTGAGTATTTGGCATTTATGTCCATCCCAAATATTATTTCAGTAACGTATCATGTTTTGTTTGCCCGGGTATACATTTCTGCTCACCCTTCAAATGGCTACCGGTATATATATAGGCCTATACTGTACACATATATCCTATATACATATATGAACAATTGTACATACATACAAACATACAAATTTAAAGAACGTTTTGTCCACAGAGAATGTGGTTACAGTCTCACATCCTACATGACGGCTTTCCAGGCAGCCCTGTCAAGGGCTACCTCCCTTGTCAAGTTCTTTATTTTTAAATCGGCAGGAATACCTGATCCCACGTCATTCCCTACACGCAGCTCCCCCCACGTTCACAGTAATTTCTTCATCCAGTTCTCATCATCCATTTTCTCCTCGTGTCCAAACCAATCAAGTCGGCTCATGCGCATTACTTCACTTAATACCTCGCTCGATACCCGTCCCTGAGGTTAACCCCATATATCCATTTCACCAATCTCTTCTCATTCCATTCCATTCTATTGATATCCTCCGCTTTAACCGGCAACGTCTCCGAGGTATAGGTCATCTCTTAGACCCTTGTTTGCCATACCCTCCCTCTATCTTTTGAAGTTTACCTCTGCTTCCTGCGCACTATCTGCGATAAGAACTAGATCATCTGCTTATAATAACTCCCATGTGAGTCCTGTGTGTGTTATTGGCATACACAAGTGCTGTTGGTGCATGGCGCGGTCTAGCAATCTGTGGCAACTATTCACTGAAGTCCCTGATCATCAGGGCACCCACCCTATCTCAGCTCTTGAGCAGGGAGTGTGTGATGGTAAAAACTTAATAATATACTAGACATACACCAAAAACTAATACTGTACCGATATTTATTGTAATTTTTTCTCCACACAAGGCTTTGGCATGATCAAGAAAGCTCTAGGTGAGAGTGCCTTCTTTGGCAGAGGAGCACCACAGTCATTCATGACGGATGACTGTGATGCAGAAAGGAAGGCCCTGGCAGCTACCTGGCCATCAGCACAGCTCTTCCTCTGCATCTTCCATCTTCTGCAACAAGTGTGGCAATGGCTTTTGGATTCTAAGCATGCTATCCAAAAGCACGATCGTCAAGAACTTATGACTGCAGCTAAGGCCCTTGTTTATGCAGGGTCCAAAACAGTGTTTGAGGAAGAGTGGAGTGGGCTGCAGGATAATCCACTTGCGAAGAAATACTCCAATTTCATAAGGTAATAGTATGGAAATATAGTTTGGTATGGAAGGAATTAAATGTAAAGTGGGGGGACTATTTAACATATTGTTTTGGAAGATCAAGAAAGTTAGGTAGTACTGTATGCATGTACTGTAGCCTATATACTCGGGCACATACCCCATAGCTGGGGATGGCCGACTTGAAACAAAGCCTGAAAAGAAACAACAAAATATAATATAATGCCAAACATTCTTATGATATTAGTAATTATAAACATTCATGAAAGGGAGAGAATTTGTATAAATTGGTAACCTGATTTTCAAGGGAGAGAATTTGTATACATTGGTAACCTGATTTTCTCAAAACAAAAGACAATCAGTTTATGTTATGCTTTCAAAATCTGCAAGCTGAATCAGGATAGTATTGTCCGGATCTCCACATATTGCAGTGTTCATCCATTACACACATTCCATCTCTCTGACTTCCCTCTTTTCACTTTCCGTAAAATATAGTAAAATATACTTTACAATTTCAGCTACCTAACGTCACTGGAAGGAAGAGTGGGCCATTGCTTTTCGAGCCGGTGCAATGCTTCGAGGGCACCATATCAACAACTTGTGCGAATCCACAATGGCCATCATCAAGGATATCGTCCTCAGTAGGTAAGGAATATTCTAGGAAACCTCTCGTATAGCCTCTGCTTACTGTTTGTCGGTATTTAATGATTGTTTATATACTTATATTATTATTGTTAAAAGAGTACTCTTAGTTTAAATCTGTTGTTGCTTCTTCATATTTTGCAATTATTAGACTTCATTTTATTTTATCTATTCACTTTTGATAGTATCAATTGCTTGCCTTTGTGATATCCTTAATTTATTTGCACTATAAATGTAGGTACAGTATATAATAAATAGGAATAAATGGAGAATGCTAGTGAATCGATGCGTGCAAATATGAGATCTTGTCTGCACTATATTACTAGGACCTCTGTACTTTTCCAGAGGTCTGAGTATTATAGTCTGGAAATGTAAGATCCGGGCTATATTACTCAGACTTAAAGACTTTTTCGGTAGTCAGAGTTGAAAGTTTAGACTTTTAACAGATCCAGAATTTTTCAGACTCATTGAAGAGGGCTCCCCTGGTTAGCAAGGTTCTACTGCACAGTGCCATACCATACTAAACATATATATATACAGGTATATATAACAAATCTTAAGTTATTGCAAGTTCTAGACTGATAGATGCTATTGCAGATATATACCGGGGTACCACACTGATAGATTATCTAAAACAGGTGCCAGGGTTTGTGTATCTCTAGGAATATAATTTGTGCCCATGTTCCTGCAGAAAATTTGTATATACTGTAGAAGTACAAATTATACTAATATATATATTTTGTTTTTCAGGTGCAAAGCCTACAATACATCACAACTGATTATATTCATGGTCGAAATATTTGACCAATATATGAGTCAACGGTTGGTTGATGTAGCACTTAATCGACGGCGTGTCAAGCCAGTAAGTGTGGTTACAATACCAATGGAAGCAGTAACTTCGCTTGGTGCAGGGAAATTTAAAGTGCAAAGCCAGACTGAAGAAGCAAAGGTGTACTGTGTAGACCTCGCCATTGGAATGTGCTCATGTCCCAAGGGTGAGAATGGTGCAATCTGCAAACACCAGATTGTGTGTGCCGAGCACAGCATGACGGTTGTGCCTCAAATGTTGGTAATAAATAGTGAAAGTCGTCGTTGGTTGGCTGCACTGGCTCTTGGTGAAGCCAACACCCCTGGGGAGGAATTTTTCAAACCACTTAATGGGCCAGAGAGCTTGGAGATGGAAGTCAATATAAAAATAGAAAATCAGGATGAACCTATGGTGGCAATCGAAGATCCTGACTTCGAAGATTTTAAGGAAAATATCCCTATGGAGGCAATCGAAGATCCTGACTTCGATGATTTTGAGGAAAATATCCCTAACATTCAGGCTCCACCTAATGATCAAAATGCCCGAGAAGCTTCTGCCAGGGTAAAGAATACTATCAAAGCTAGTTCTCGTACTTTGGCAGATGCACTGGTTGTTGTTGTTGTTGTTGTTCCCTAAGCTGCCTGGCCGAACAGCCCCGAGTCCCTGAGAAAGGCCATGGCCACGATCGGGCTTTCCCACAGAGCTCTCATTGAGTGTAGATTGTGTTGTTGGCGTAAGTGGTTGTGTGAAATGCAGGCTTCTATGATGTGTTTAATGGTATGGGGTGCTGTGTTACATCCCGGGCAGGCGTCGACAACGGAGTCATCCAGTCTCTTCTGATAGCTCAGGAGAGCTGGATGGTGTCCGCATCTCAGCCTGGCCAGGTGGACTCTGTCCTCGCGAGGAAGGGAGGATTCGGAAGGATGGATTTCGGGAGGTCGTGCATGCAGCTGCGTGTTGTCTGTGAGTGAGTGGATGGATCGGTGAGAGATATGAGTATGGATGTGCTTCTGGAAGTTGGTTCGGGGTGGGCAGGGAGGGAGAGAGGACAATAATTGTGTGTGATACCGTGTGCTGGGTGTTGTTTTGATATTTCTTGGTGTCTGTGGGTGTGTTGCCATGTAGTTTAGTGGGTGGTCTTGGTTCGTGGAGGCTGCTGCCAGGAATTGAGTGCCTCTCATGTCCAGATGCACTGGTAGAAGTAGCAAGCTGTTTTGGTGATGAGTCAACAGATGCTGCTATCAACAAGTTTCTCCAACGTGTAAAGGCTGTAAGATCAAGTAATCAGCTTAACAGTTTGCTGCACACTGCTGGTTCATCATTAAGAACAGGTGGAGCTGGTCATGGTAAAATTCCATGCCAGCCAGCAACTATATCAAGAAGGAGCATTGGCCGTCCTAGAGGAGCAGCCTCCCTCTGTAAAGGAAGGCGGCCTAATGCGATAACACCCTCGCAAAGAAAACGACCTCGCAACCTGGCTCAAAATATTAAACAAAATGTTGCAAATGGAAAGTCACATGGCAGTGGCCATTAACCCTCTCACTATCCATTATAATGTATCTATTCACTTTTTCTAGTATCAATTGCTTGCCTTTGCGATATCCCCTATTATTTGCAGTATAAATGTAGGTTATTTGAAGGGTAGCAGTTGGTAGGGGTCATGTGTTCATACTATGCTCACAGGTACAGTTTGCCGCACATATTCTATTCCGTTGGGGTCGTGATTTGGCAAAGCTGCACCCACTTCCCCAACCTCCCTCCCTCACTCCATCTCCTAACTTCCACTATTGGTAGGAGGTGGAATGAGGGAGGGAGGTTGGGGAAGTGGGTGCGGCGCTGCCAAGTTACAATTTGCTGGAATGGTTGAGAAATGGATTATGTGCGGCAAACTATACCTACCCGATAGTACTATCGTTTGTGAGTAGTTGTAGCCTACTAATAAGTAAATTGCTGCATAAATGTAATCTTTTTAAGGTCAATTATTGTGACTAGTCTTTAATTTGATATCAATAATTATAATCAAGTATTTGTAACTTGAAGTTTCTTGTATAACCTCTGCTTACTGTTTGTCTTTATATATTGAATGTTTATCTACCTCTATTGTTATTTTTGTTCATTGTTCTTGTTAAAAGAATACTCTACAGTATTTATATCTGTTGTTCTATCTATCTATCTATTGCCTGACGCCGTGATCCCCGAAGGGGTGGCCACGAACGAACCGCCCCCATGCACCTCTGTCCCCAGTCAGTCGACGCCCCTCCCCCAACCAGCACCGCCTTCGTTCATGTACTTCCTCACTCCATCCTTCCACCTCATATTCGGTCTACCTCTCCCTCTCTGTCCCTCCACCTCGCTCTCGTACACCCTCTTAGTCATTCTCTCGCTTTCCATACGTTCCATATGGCCGAACCATCTCAAGTTGTTCCTTTTCACATTTTCCAGCACATCTACCTCCACACCACACCTTCTTACTTCCTCATTAGTCTGTCTATCCCTCCATGTAACTCCGCACGCACTCCTTAAGTAATTCATTTCCACTGCTCTCACTCTTGGTCTGAGTCTCTCAACCAACGTCCATGCTTCGCTTCCGTAAGTCAGTGTCGGGATTACCACACTGTCATGCAAGGACTTCTTCACTTCCATACTGACCACCCTATTTCTTGTTACTGCTTTTAGCGTTCCTACAACCCTCTTCCCCTGTTGTACCCTCTCCCGCACTTCTTCATCCATAGTCCCATCTTTACTCAACACACTGCCCAGATACTTAGAAGAGTTGACGATCTCCATAGCCTGACCGTTCAGCTTCACCTCACACTCTGTGACTTCACCCCTTTCGAAGACCATAACCTTGCTCTTCCCCGTATTTACCTTCAAATTCCGTTTTTCGCACACTGTTCCAAACTCATTTACCAGACCCTGCAACTCCCATTCATTATCACTCATCAGAACTGTATCATCCGCAAACAGCAGTATAGGTAGCTTCCACTCAATTCCCTCCCTTTTCAGCGATACACCAACATCCACTGCTCTTGATAGTATTTCTTTCATGACTCCATCCATATATACAGTAAACAACCACGGGGACATCACACACCCCTGTTTCAAACCAACATTCAGGTCAAAGAACTCGCTCTGCTCTCTCTCCACACGTACTGCCGCCTTTGCACCCTCATACATGCTCTTCACTGCTTTCAGCAACTTGCCCTCTACTCCGTATATTCTTAGTACTTTCCACAAACCTTCTCTATCCACTCTGTCATAGGCCTTCTCCTAGTCCATAAAGGCAACATACACCTTTTGTTTCTTCTCCAGATACTTCTCCACAACACAATTCAGGGTAAAAATCTGATCTACACATCCTCTTCCCTTCCTAAAACCTCCCTGCTCATCGCCTATCCATTTCCCCGTTCTCACTCTCACTCTCCCAATCACTACCCTACTGTATACCTTCCCTACTACGCTTAGAAGACATATTCCTCGGTGGTTACCACACACTCCTCTTTCCCCTTTGCCCTTATATAGGGGGACTATTATTATATCTGTTGTTGCTACTTCATATTTTGCAATTACAGTACAGATATTCTACTTTATTATAATGTATCTTTTCACTTTTGCTAGTATCAGTTGCTTGCCTTTGTGATATCCCTATATTATTTGTAGTATAAATGTAGGTTATTTGAAGGGTATCAGTTGGTAGGGGTCATGTGTTCATACTATGCTCACAGGTACAGTTTGCCGCATATATTCTATTCCGTTGGGGTCGTGATTTGGCAAAGCTGCACCCACTTCCCCAACCTCCCTCCCTCGCTCCACCTCCTAACTTCCACTATTGGTAGACCTAACTTCCACTATTGGTAGGAGGTGGAATGAGGGAGGGGGGTTCGGCGCTGCCAAGTTACAATTTGCTAGAATGGTTGAGAAATGGAATATGTGCGGCAAACAAAACTTACTCGATAGTACTATAATGGTTGGGAAATGGAATATGTGCGGTAAACTGTACTTACCATACCTAATAGTACTATCGTTTGTGAGTGCTCTATGCATTTTGCTAATATCTTTTCAAATTTATAATTTGTGTGTATATTTTATTAATTAATACTGTTAAATATGCAGTATTATCATCTTATTATATATTTTGGAGTGCTTCCAATTCTTAATTGTACTGTTAAAATCCCCATTTTTAAAATCATAATTACAGATATCCAAATCTGTGGTGCTAATTAAGAGTATTACTGGTGCTAAATTATGTGGTGCTTTTCATCATCATCATCATAATTATCATCATAATTGACGCCTTGCTTTCCCCTGGGAAGTCGCCGCAGAAACACCTCCAGGCTACTTTGTCAAGACATGCTTCCTTTTCCCGTGCCACAACATGTTTTTCTTCAATATACTTCTAATTCTCAATTGTATTGTTCATAAGCCTCCTTTCCATCCACACTTTTAATACCAGGATCTTTACTTTTTTCTTCTACTATGCTAAGTACAGTAGGCTACCATAAGGTAAATACTGTACCATTATTCTATTTTGTACAATTTCCGTACCGTACCATACTGCCAACCTTGGCCAAGATTCCTATTCACACTCGGGTATGAATATTTTTGCATCAATTTGATATTATAATCTACTGTACTTAGCATAGTAGAAGAAAAGGGTAAAGTTCCTGGTATTAAAAGTGTGGATGGAAAGGAGGAGACAAGTGGAACAGCTCTTAACAGGGTTGCCTGGAGCACTCCGTCTTTAACTTTGTGTATGTATGTATTTGTGTATAATATGTATTTCAGCTGATGGTAAATTGAATCACTTAATAACTGATTTATCGATAGTTATTGTAAAAATATAAAAATACTCTGTACGTCATAAAAAGGCCAGGTTTTTATTAATACAAAATTTCACTTCAAAAGATTCATGATACCCAAATAATCCAGATGGGGACATGCCAATGTACTATCAGCTGGGGGAAAAAAAGAGACTAAAAAGGTAAATATTAGGCTACTAATGTGTATATTAGCTATAAAAATTCAAAATAAATATATTTAAAATAGTTGTTATACTTTTTCTTATAATCCTTGTGCAATGGGAGACTTTCAAAGCTACCAAGCTTGATTCATTATCATCTAATATTTGGGGAGTGTTCTTACTTTACTTGACATTAGAAGTATGTAGGCCTACACATGTCTACGTTCCAGTGCTTAATGCTGTGAATGGTTTCATAACTATGACAATTGTGCCTCAATAACCTAGCGGTTATAATCATATTGGCACCTGTGAGCAATACTGTCAAGTTATAATAGATCAATATAAGGTTGAGGGGTGGGGATCCTTTAGAAACCATGTTTAATGAAATGGAATCATGATTTGTAGAACCATAATGCCAGAAAACTATGGCCCTACCTGCAATGATGAGGGTGATCTGTATTTACCTTTTAAAAGAACAATAAAGGACTTTCACAGTATTTGATGGGAAAGGTGGATGAATTGTGTTTTAGATTTATTTATACTTTAGTAATGAGGTCAGGAAAACTAAAAGCTATCGACAGAATGTAACAAATTAATTTCTTGGATCTCTAAAGGTCAATGTAGGGAAATGTAAGGTAATGGTGTTTGAGAGAAGAATGCATGAAACCATAGATTTTAAGGCAAAATATAGAATTAAAAAAGCACATGAGAAAAGTTGTAAAATAAAAATTAAAAATTAAGTACTGAAAGAGGTTGAAAGCTTCAAGTATTTGGGAGCTGTACTATGCAAATATGGTAAAATGGAGATTGAGATAAAAGAGAAAAATGCAAGGGAGAAAGGTGATTGGAGAAGTTGATAGTATTCTCAAAGGAAGAATGGTTAGTCAGGAAGTTAAAAAGTCACTGAGAAACAGTGTGCTGCTCCCAACACTCTCGTATGGAAGTGAGACATGGACAGAAAGTGATGAGGACCTCTCCAAACTGAGAGCTGTGGAGATGAGCTTTTTCAGAATGGCAGCTGGTGTGAATAGGCTAGATGGGCCAAGTAATAGGGAAGTGCATGAGCCCTTTGGAATGGAAGAGCAAGCTTTAGGCATTGCTTGTGGAGTGGTTGAGTGGATAAAGAGAAGTACTTTGAGGTGATATGGTCATGTTCAGAGAATGGATGAAGACAGAATGCCAAGAAAGATATATGGGAGTCAGGTGAGTGGAACAGCTAGTAGTGGAAGACCACCTATGGTATGGGAAAAGAAAGTGGGGACATATATTGAAGACAAACTAAGTGGAAGGGGCATTGTGGCACGGGCAAAGGAGGCATGTCTTGAAAAAGTAGCCTGGAGACGTTTCTGTCATGGCCATGTTGCGAAGTATATTTTGTGGCCTATTACATGTTGCGAAGAACATTTAATGGCCTATTACATGTTGCGAAGAACATTTTATGGCCTATTACATGTTGCGAAGTATATTTTGTGGCTTATTACATGTTGCGAAGAATATTTATGGCCTATTACATTGTTGCGAAGAACATTTTATGGCCTATTACATGTTGCGAAGTATATTTTGTGGCCCATTACATGTTGCGAAGACTATTTATGGCCTAATACCTGTTGTGAAGTATATTTTGTGACCCATTACATGTTGCGAAGAATATTTTGTGGCCTATTACATGCTGCGCATAATATTTTTTGGCCTATTATATGCCTCGAAGAATATTTATGGCCTATTACATGCTGCAAAGAATATTTGGTAGCCTAACACATGCCGCGAATAATATATGGTGGCCTAATATATGCCATAAATAATATATGGTGGTCTAACACATCCTGTGAAGAATATATAGTGGCCTAACCCATGCTGCGAATAACTTTTGGTGGCCTATCACATGCCGTTAATAACCCTAGGTGGCCTAACTCCCAAATACTGTTAACGGCATGTGTTAGGCCACCAAATATTCTTCACGGCATGTGTTAGGCCAACAAATATTATTCGCAACATGTAATAGGCCAAAAAATATTCTTCGCAGCATGTAATAGGCTACAAAATATACTTTGCAACATGTAATAGGTCACAAAATATGCTTCGCAGAATGTAATAGGCCACAAAATATACTTTGCAACATGTAATAGGCCATAAATATACTTCGCAACATGTAATAGGCCACAAAATATACTTCGCAACATGTAATAGGCCATAAATATACTTCACAACATGTAATAGGCCACAAAATATACTTAGCAATATGTAATAGACCATAAATATACTTCTCAACATGTAATAGGTCACAAAGTATACTTCTCAACATGTAATAGGCCACAAAATTACTTCGCAACATGTAATAGGCCATAAAATATTCTTTGCAACATGTAATAGGCCACAAAATATACTTCGCAACATGTAATAGGCCACACTATATATTAAGTAATTAATTGTTGCACGGTATTTGCCTTGGTAGGCTATTACTAGGATATTTATTATTAGATCTTTCATTGAGATGGTACAGGAAGTCTATGTGGTGGAGTTTCACTTTCTACTGTAGTTTCAAGTTTGTCCAACTCCCTTGTAGACTTCTCATTCTTACCTCACAACAGGGACCCTGATGGAAATAAGTTAGCTAAAATTGTGTAGGTTATCCCATGGGTTACCCCTGTGGGAGTGATCATGCTGTATTGGGGTGCTTTTAACAAATACGCCGACTTTCTGTCCCTATCAGGGTGTATGTAACTTAATAAATATAGTCAATCAAACAATCAATACAATGAATTTCGAACTACAGAACTGTAGGCCTAACATTAATCCATACTTAACCTAGCTTATATTTATAGTAAATAGTGTTATGGAGTAAATTATATGTAGAATTGACTTATTCAAGTGTAGGCCTAATATATTTTTATATTTGGAATAAATTATAATTATTATTTAAGCCAAATGAACTCATTGACAAGTCAGGAGTCATAACAGTAGAACCAAAACCTTCGCTGTGCACTAAAGTCAATAGATAATATTTCGGTTCTGTCATGACTGTTCAAGCTTAACATATAGTGGAGAACTTTTTATCATATTTAAATAATATGTACTGGCATTGTATATGGTTGTATTATATTGAAATAGTAATAGGTATCTATTATAATAGGATATATAGTATTGAGGCGAATACACTGAATGCCGAATGATCGCTATACTGGGACTAAACATGGTTGCCAGATACGGTTTAACTCTTACTATCGTAAAACATAATGGGATATATTTATTTGCATAATTTAAAGTACGGAGGGCATTATTATAAGAATTTCCTATTTCTTTGTAGTTATATTTTCATGACTTAGTGCTACAATGTTGTCATCCTAGGGTAAACTCGAGCTAGAGAGAGAGAGAGAGAGTGACAGACAGACTGGCTCCTCCCCTTGTGGGTGACGTCACTGCCACTGCGGCCTCTGATTGGTCCTAATTTCCCCTATGATATATACTAGTCTCGACTTCGGAAATATGCCTACGGGACACCACTGGTCATAGGAGCACCCTGCACTGTCTAGAGCTCCGCTTCTCCTCTGTGCTCCGCCCCTCTGCCTCATGTGTCCTTCCCAGATACGAGTCACAGCCATCGCTGTGCTATACGACGGATTATACGAAGCATGACCTAGGGTCCTAGGCTATACGACGCATTATACGAAGCATGACAGAGAGAGAGAGAGAGAGAGAGAGTTACACACTCACTCTCTCTGAGTCAAAGATTGTTTAGCTAACGTCTTGCCATAATCATCAGCAATGAGTGCGCTCACTCTGTCCTGTTAAAGAAATCGAGTTGTCAATTATTTGTCCACGACATCTTTCACCCACAAAAATTTAGGAGAGAAACTACCTGGCCGGGCTGCTCTATTTAGAGAGAGACTACCTGGCCGGGCTGCTCCACCCAGAGAGAGCGACTAGCTGGCCGGGTTGCTGCGGCGTCGCCACTGTACGGGTCCCTGTCGTGATTTTCACACACAAAGCTTTAGGCGATCTTCTGCTGTCCAACGTGAGTTGATGGAACTTGAGTTGGTGGTGAACCTTTTTTCAGAAGGGTCTACATTTTTGTGGGTGAAAGATGTCGTGGAAAAATTACAAGCCATCTTTTTTCGAGAAAGATACTTAAAATAATATGAGGGCGGTGTACAAATAAAAACTGTTTATAATTTATATTTTATTGTTATATCCTTTTTGGGGGTTATATATTGGTTGTTTGCTATGTAGTCACCTATATCTCCCACTTTCTTAACTTTAGGATCGAGTGACCTAAATCTTACTAAAAAATTCAGGTTAGTAAGGCACGTAAGGCACGTAAGGCACTATATGAATAGCCTATTCTCTTAATAAGAAATTCAGGTTAGTAAGGCACTATATGGATAGCCTATTCTCTTATTAAGAACGAAGTGGCTACGGGACTACGAAGCATGACAGAGAGAGAGAGAGAGAGAGTGTGTAACTCTCTCTCTCTCTCTCTCTCTCACATACACACACACACACACACTGTGTCTGTCTGTCTCTCTCTCTCTCTCTCTGTCTCTCTCTCTCTCTGAGTCAAAGACTTTTTAGCTAACTTCTTGCCCATAATCAGCAGCAATGAGCGAGCTCACGCTGTCCTGTTAAAGAAATTGTGTTGTCAAATATTTGTCCACGACATCTTTCACCCACAAAAATTTAGGAGAAAAAAACTACATGGCCGGGCTGCTCCACCCAGAGAGAGACTACCTGGTTGGGCTACTCCACCCAGAGAGAGCGACTATCTGGCCGGGTTGCTCTACCCAGAGAGAGACTACCAGGTCGGACTGCTCTACCTAGAGAGAGTGTCTATACCTGGTCGGGCTGCTCCACCAAGAGAGAGCGACTACCTGGCCGGGCTGCTCCACCTAGAAAGAGCGACCACCTGGTCGGGCTGCTCCACCCAGAGAGCGACTACCTGGTCGGGCTGCTCCACCCAGAGAGAGCGACTACCTGGCCGGGTTGCTCTACCCAGAGAGAGACTACCTGGTCGGGCTGCTCCACCTAGAGAGACCGACTACCTGGTCGGGCTGCTCCACCCAGAGAGAGCGACTACCTAGCCGGGTTGCTGCGGCGTCGCCGCTGTACGGGTCCCTGTCGTGATTTCCACACACAAAGCTTTAGGCGATCTTCTGCTGTCCAACGTGAGTTGATGGAACTTGAGTTGGTGGTGAACCTTTTTTCAGGAGGGTCTAAACTTTTGTGGGTGAAAGATGTCGTGGAAAAATTACAAGCCATCTTTTTTTCGAGAAAGCTACTTAAAATAATATGAGGGTGGTGTACAAATAAAAACTTTATAATTTATATTTTATTATTATTATATCCTCTTTGGGGGTTATATATTGGTTGTTTGCTATGTAGTCACCTATATCTCCCACTTTCTAGGATCGAGTGACCTAAATCTTACTAAAAAATTCAGGTTAGTAAGGCCTCTCTCTCTCTCTCTCACACACACACACACACACACACACACACTGTGTCTGTCTGTCTCTCTCTCTCTCTCTCTCTCTGAGTCAAAGATTTTTTAGCTAACTTCTTGCCCATAATCAGCAGCAATGAGCAAGCTTACGCTGTCCTGTTAAAGAAATTGTGTTGTCAAATATTTGTCCACGACATCTTTCGCCCACAAAAATTTAGGAGAGAAAAACTACCTGGCTGTGCTGCTCCACCCAGAGAGAGACTACCTGGTCGGGCTACTCCACCCAGAGAGAGCGACTATCTGGCCGGGTTGCTCTACCCAGAGAGAGACTACCTGGTCAGACTGCTCTACCTAGAGAAAGCGACTACCTGGCCGGGATGCTCCACCTAGAGAGAGTGACTATACCTGGTCGGGCTGCTCCACCCAGAGAGAGCGACTACCTGGCCGAGCTGCTCCACCTAGAGAGAGCGACTACCTGGTCGGGCTGTTCCACCCAGAGAGAGCGACTACCTGGTCGGGCTGCTCCACCCAGAGAGAGCGACTACCTGGCCGGGTTGCTCTACCCAGAGAGAGACTACCTGGTCGGGCTGCTCCACCTAGAGAGAGCGACTACCTGGTCGTGCTGCTCCACCTAGAGAGAGCGACTACCTGGTCGGGCTGCTCCACCCATAGAGAGCGACTTCCTGGCCGGGTTGCTGCGGCGTCACCGCTGTACGGGTCCCTGTCGTAATTTTCACACACAAAGCTTTAGGCGATCTTCTGCTGTCCAACGTGAGTTGATGGAACTTGAGTTGGTGGTGAACCTTTTTTCAGGAGGGTCTAAACTTTTGTGGGAGAAAGATGTCGTGGAAAATTACAAGCCATCTTTTTTTCGAGAAAGCTACTTAAAATAATATGAGGGCGGTGTACAAATAAAAACTGTTTATAATTTATATTTAATTATTATTATATCCTTTTTGGGGGTTATATATTGGTTGTTTGCTATGTAGTCACCTATATCTCCCACATTCTAGAATCGAGTGAACTAAATCTTACTAACAAATTCAGGTTAGTAAGGCATGTAAGGCACTATATGAATAGCCTATTCTCTTACTAAGAAATTCAGGTTAGTAAGGCATTATATGGATAGCCTATTCTCTTACTAAGAACGAAGTGGCTATGGGACTACGAAGCATGACAGAGAGAGAGAGAGAGAGTGTGTAACTCTCTCTCTCTCTCTCACACACACACACTGTGTCTGTCTCTCTCTCTCTCTCTGTCTCTCTCTCTTTCTCTCTCTCTCTCTGAGTCAAAGATTTTTTAGCTACAAGCCCGGGCTTTGCCCTCCGCCGCTTTGCGGCGGGCCGCCTCCGGCGATGTATTTCTACATAAAACGGTGAAATAAAAGAGCTGTTTGTCTTATTAGTATTTATTCTAATAGTTTTGCTTTTTTTCTAGGGGGCGCTCCCTGTATCATTATTGCAATTCGTTCAGCAAGTTTTCGTCCCGCTTCTCTTGTTCCTTCCGTTGGTTTTCGTCACGCTTCTCGATTTCCTTCAGAAGGAGTTCGTCTCTCTTGTTCCCTTCGATGGGTTTTGCAGCTTTCTTCAAATGACTTCCGTAACTGCTCACACTCTTCGAGTTCCTCGTCCATCTTCTCTACCGCCATATCGAAATCCTCGACGGATATCTTCAGTACTGCCTTCATGTCTTCTGGAGCGAATTGAGCCTCAACTTCAGCGTCACACTGTCCTAAATCTATATACTTTCGCTGGAGCTCAATGTCAGTCTCAAAGTCTTCTTCTTGAATGATGATTGCGGTGTCTATCAACCTCGAATATTCGTCAGCTAACGACTCTTGTTCCAAAAACACGTCAGGGTATACGACGTTATCTAACACACATGGTCCCTTTTCCTTCTTCTGGATAAAAATACTCAGCGAATCCCAACTTGTGACCCGAGAGCAGGCAACATATAATTGCCCATGAGAGAAGCACTGTGTGTGGTAGAGGTAAAGGCCGCAATGTTGGATGGTCTGGCCCTGCGCCTTATTAATTGTCATTACAAAACTTAGCTTTACAGGGAATTGGAACCTGGAAAATGCCACCGGGGAATCGTTGGCCACCAACTTTACCCTGGGAATGCAAACCTGCTCGCCATCGTAAGTGCCACCCAGAACCCTACCAACAATGATGGTCTTCTTCAGGTTGTCAACGATAATTCGTGTACCGTTACAGAGTCTGGGTGGGGATAGATTCCGTATTACCATTACCACGGCACCCACTTTCAGCATGAGTTGGTGTTCTGGTAACGAAGAAGGGTTTAGTTAATTGAGCGTGGAAACCTGATACTCCACATTGTCTTCCGAATTCAGTTTGTCTTCACTCAGATGAATCTTCTCCTCCCCTGGCAGCATATCTAAGATCATAATGTTGATTTCGGAAACGTCAACGTTGAGAGGCGATATGATGGTACGACCGGCAAAATAGCGATGATCCCCAAAGTGATCGGCGATATCAGGGTAAACACTCTCGATGAACTCGGTCTGGGTATGATAGAGAACGCCAAAGTTTTTGGGGATAAAGAAATGTGGAGAGCTGCTCTGACCTATTTCTAGTAGCCGGCTGGCAAAGGTCGTGTTTTTCCAGTATGCCCATCCTGTGATAAATTTGCCCCTTGATCTTGTAACACATTGCGGATTCTGACATATTCTCGAGCTTTCCTGATGTGGCAAAAGACGTGAAGCAGAAGGTTAAAGAAATCGTGTTGTCAATTATTTGTCCACGACATCTTTCACCCACAAAAATTTAGGAGAGAAGAATTACCTGGCCGGGCTGCTCCACCCAGAGAGAGACTACCTGGTCGGGCTACTCCACCCAGAGAGAGCGACTATCTGGCCAGGTTGCTTCACCCAAAGAGAGACTACCTGGTCGGGCTGCTCCACCTAGAGAGAGCGACTACCTGGCCGGGCTGCTCCCCCTAGAGAGAGCGACTATACCTGGTCGGGCTGCTCACCCAGAGAGAGAGCGACTACCTGGCCGGGTTGCTCTACCCAGAGAGAGACTACCTGGTCAGGCTGCTCCACCTAGAGAGAGCGACTACCTGGTCGGGCTGCTCCACCCAGAGAGAGCGACTACCTGGCCGGGTTGCTCTACCCAGAGAGAGACTACCTGGCCAGGCTGCTCCACCTAGAGAGACACTACATGGTCGGGCTGCTCCACCCAGAGAGAGCGACTACCTGGCCGGGTTGCTCTACCCAGAGAGAGACTACCCGGCCTTGCTGCTCCACCTAGAGAGAGACTACATGGTCGGGCTACTCCACCCAGAGAGAGCGACTACCTGGCCGGGTTGCTCTACCCAGAGAGAGACTACCTGGTCGGCTGCTCCAACCAGAGAGAGCGACTACCTGGCCGGGGTGCTCTACCCAGAGAGAGACTACCTGGTCAAGCTGCTCCACCTAGAGAGAGCGACTATCTGGTCGGGGTGCTCCACCTAGAGAGACCTAAAATTAATGGGAGTAACTGGTACTGTGGTGCTTTGTATAATTCGTTATATAACTAGGTCATGCTTCGTATAATGTAAATCGGAAAATAATATGGAATTTGTCATGTCTTTCTTTTATTTGTCCTAGTTTTTACAATTCTATCAACAAATTTAGTGTTTGTACAAATTAAAACTGTTTAGAATCAGTGCAATACCACCTAGTGTAACTACACTTTTGTATATTGCTCTGCTTCGTTCCGCTTCTACACCCTATATATCGGTGTCGACTTTACATTTGTAGTTACTTAGAAATATCGCATGTTTAATTTAGTCTACCATACAATAATCGTTTTCTCTAACAACGCAATATAGAAAACGTCATTGCAGGATTGTGGGCTACATAATATATAAGCAATATGGACCACCCTGCAACGTCTAGAGCTCCGCTTCTCCTGGGTGCTCCACCCTTCTGCCTTGTGTTTTTTATAAATCAAAACTGTCTAGAATATATATTTTATTATATCCTTTTTGGGGGTTATATATTGGTTGTTTGCTATCTAGTCACCTACAGTATAACTCCACTTTCTTAACTTTAGGATCGAGTGACCTAAATCTTACTAAAAAAAATCAGGTTAGTAAGGCACGTAAGGCACTATATGAATAGCCTATTCTCTTACTAAGAAATTCAGGTTAGTAAGGCACTCTTATAATTACCTCTCCAAAATTAGTTTTCTGCCCACAGCTAACTCAAAGACAACTGCAGGGGTACTCCTAAAAGGTAATTTTAATGTATCTGTGACACAAATACACCATTTGATAGCTTTAGTGTCAATCAGGAAAAAAATTGGCCTGCTTTAGGTGTATAGGACATTGTGAATAGAGACTTCTTAGGGAACGTTATCTTGCAACAGGCCTGTCCGAGATACTAATGTTAGGGAACATTGTGATGACTAGTACATATTTCAGTTATCTGAAGATATAGCAGCTTGAGATTGTACGTTGTTTCTACAAAGGGCATTTTGCAAAGGTTAACCTAAAATTATGTTTGGAATATTAGAAAGTGGGGTTCTTGGTGGGGTGAGGTTAGGTAAGGTTCAAACACGTCACAGGAAGATAATTTTTGTTTGGCTGTGTCAGTGTTCACCAACATAAATATACTTAGGTTAACTAAATTGAATAGGTTACTAATAAATTATATCACACAAATATTCTCACTAAAGTATTGGCCAAAAATCAAAACTAGCCAAGTATTTTAGTTCAGTATGAGAAAATACCCTTGTATACCCAAAATAGTTATATTTAACAGAGAAATACAGTTGTGAAGGGTCAAAACATGATTTCCCAAGTAAACCTATCCAGTCTGACATTTGTCATTGTTCCCTATGTTACGAACTGGCACTCGGGTACACAAGGGCTCTCAATCAGGACTCGAATACGGCTCGCTGCCACAACGGAAACACACGATCCCAACCCCTGAGTACTGCCAGCCGAACAAAAAACACCAATACCCTCCAGAGTTCAATCTGCTATAACGGGGTATACAAGAACTCGGTACTAGTGTTCAACAACCGACTAATAAAGAGACAGGAATTATCTAGTCTGGTCAACAATCAAACAATGAAGGAAAAACAACAACACCAAAGAATAGTGTTGGCCGAAGCCGAAGTAATCCACCCTTGACTAAGAACTTAAGAAGTCCTCCACCCTCTACTTCGGATCGGCACTATTACGTTACGTTAATTAATAGTCCTTAAGCATCGAGCAAGGAATCTTCTGAAAAAGTTAGATGCTTCTCGGATGCTCGTAAGAAGTACGTATCGGATTTTGAACAGTAGTTCAATAAGCAAAACACTGGCAATTAAATACTATTAAAGGTTTAAATTGGCATAAGAATAATTAAAAGAATATGCAATAGTAAATGGCAAACATTAAAAAGAAGTACTCCGCAAATGCAACGGCAATAGCCTACTCGGATTGTGCTCGTGGGCCACTAATCACTAAAGTAGCCAAGCGTGCAACACATGAAATCAATAGTGCATAAACAATATCATACATAAGGAAAGCTTCAATACTATTCTGTATCTACTAATCGAGTAAAGTCTAGCTAGGGTACTGTGGGCAAAAGGTAGCAGTGACTGAGCAAAAACGGCCCGTAGCCTAGCGAAGTCCTCACAACTGTTTAAAGTATTACGTTAAAACTAACAAGTGCACTTTGAGAACTCCAGATCCCTTGTATCTGGTTTTCTCCCGGCTCCTTGACAAAGTAAAAACAAACTGTTAATAAAATACAGGGTGGTTAGGCTCTTGCCCTCACACACTGTAAATTATTAACTCAACACAGTCAGCCGCGAAGACAACCTAGGCTTCACTGAACCGAAACGAGTATGCAGGTTTATCGCTTAACCACTGCATCAACAAACAACTCGTAACACAGAAAAGCCTTACCCCAGTCTAGCATTACCTAGACTAGCAGAAAACAGGAATAATAATAATAACACACAGGGAAATGCATATTCAAGTGCAACAAACATAAATTAATCCTCTTCTAAGTTAACCCTTCCAAAATAGGCTATCTAATAGGCAATTATCTCGTGAGAACTCAAGCGATAATACGTTGGCTGACTAGCTCTGCACCAACGGGACCATGGAAGTTAAACAGGCAGGGAAAAGAGGAGATAAGAATGTAAGGTAGTAGAGAAAGTTCACATCAGTCAGAAGAATATATATAGTTAGCAAGGGAAATGAGAAGTTGCTCTGCCTAATGAGTTCTGATGAAAAAATGGCTAGACTTCCCTTTTTATACCCGGCCCTCTAGTGAGCCCAACGTGAACTACTAAGGACCACCCACTGACAACCATTACGTAATTTCTCTCTCTCCTCTGGGATAGACAAAGGCTCCCCTAGCACTGAGGGGGGGGGAGGGGGGAGTGCTAGTGAGTTAGGCCCACCTCCCGCCTGGCGCACCCACTGACCCCCAACTGTGGCTGTTTCTCTTCCCATCATTACAAATAAGTTTTACACACAATACTTATAACTAATGATATAAAATAGAACTCGTTGACTCAGATGAAAACAAAATACATATTCATAATACTTATAGTACAACGGCTCACATGAACTAAGTTAGGAAACTCTACATAGACTACAGCCAAAGTTCCTGCCCTGACGATCCTAGCGAGAGTGGGGCATGACTAGGCGTTCTGTACAGCATGCTCACACTGGACATGCGTCACACCTCCCCCAAGATTTTACTTGCTCAACCCTGAGCTAAAATCTGACAAACACCACATTTTATAACTCCTTCCAACAATAGCAAAAAGACACAATATCATGCTCCCAGAGCGAGCTTACAGCAGCTCAGCCGTTTGATAGTTCGTGGACTACTCAAACTCTATAGGCTATGACAAACTTATACGATTACCTATATCAAAAGAAAGAGTTTTTTATATGATTTTTATATTTTAATATGTTTTTCCCGGCTGCACTATAAGGGCAGCCTATTTTCCTCCACTCAAACCCACACACCTGTGATAGCCTACGACTGATCATCCACCCGTGATAAACAATCCGCGATCACATTGTCACATCCAGCAATATGACGGATGTCCAGGTTATACTCCTGCAACATCAAAGACCACCTGGTCAGTCTCATATTGCGATTGTGAAATTGATTCAGGAATCTCAAAGGGTGATGATCAGTGTAGATAACCACGACTGGGCCATAGGCTGGAACATACACCTCGAAGTGCCTGAGCGACAGCACAATCGCCAGTAATTCCTTTTCTATTGTAGAATAGTTCTTTTGTGCAGCATTGAACTTCTTAGAAAAGAAACTTACTGGGTGTTCCACACCTTCATTGTCTGTCTGTAGCAAGACGGCACCAGCCCCTACACCACTAGCATCTGTTGCCAGCTGAAAAGGCCTGTTAAAGTCTGGGGCCCTGAGTATCGGGTGAGTACATAGCAAATGTTTCACCAAAGTGAAAGCCTTTTCACACTCAGGTGCCCACAAAAACTTTTTGTCTTTAGATAACAAATCTGTGAGAGGTGCCAACACCGTTGAGTAACCTTTTATGAAGCGTCTGTAGTAGCCTATCATACCCAAGAATCTCATAATCTGCTTCTTGGTTGTTGGGTGCGGAAATTTATTGATAGCCTGTACCTTGTTCTGAGGAGGGCACACCTGTCCCCTTCCCACTACAAACCCAAGGTACTGCACAGTGGCTTTTACGAAGTCACACTTTGCCAAATTTACTACCAGACCTGCTTCACTAAGTTTCCAGAACAAGGTCTCAAGGTGCTCACAATGGCTCTCAAAGTCGTCATCATAAATGATTACATCGTCCAAATATACGGTGCAATTTGGAATGTCCTTTACAATTTCATTCATCAGGTTCTGAAACGTTGCTGGTGCATTCTTAAGTCCGTAAGGCATAACATTGCACCGGTAGGTACTCCCGTCCACAACAAAACCACATACCTCTTTAGCACGCTCGGACAAAGGTACTTGCCAGTAACCTTTTACTAAATC
Source organism: Paralithodes platypus (assembly GCA_032716605.1). NCBI lineage: Eukaryota > Metazoa > Arthropoda > Malacostraca > Decapoda > Lithodidae > Paralithodes > Paralithodes platypus. The sequence goes on from CM064535.1 coordinate 21,705,220, forward strand.
TACTTTAGACAAAAAACGAGCATTACCAATTTTGTCAACACTATCATCAACCCGAGGAAGAGGATATGGGTTAGTTGGAGTCAAACCGTTTAACCTACGGAAATCAATACAAAAGCGTACCTTGCCATCTGGCTTAGGCTGCAGTGTTACGGGGGAAGTCCACTTAACTGTGCCTTTCTCTATCAACCCTCTACCGAGCATATACTCCAACTCATCCCTCAGAGCTGGTAGTTTTATGGGGGGCACACGGTACGGGATTGACTTAAAGGGTAGATGGTCCCCCACGTCAACATCATGCATAGCCTGAGTAGTGAGGCCTGGGTGTTCAGCAAATACAGTGGGGTATGAACCGAACAACTGACGGATAGCATCAAACTGCGGCTCAGGCAAATGAGCTATAGCCTCGTCAGCCCTTAGGCTCGAGTTCCCCGCCCACTGATCCGCTGAAACATGTTGATCCCAGCTATCCTCCTCTGAAGCTTGACTGTCCCCCTCTCCTTGACTGCCGAGTTCCTTGTCCGAAACTCGAAATGATCCGTTACCACGTTCTCCACCACGGCCGCAACAAGCCAACACAGGGACAGTGAGAGGCTCAGAGGGGCGCCTCACATACTCTTTAATAAGGTTCACGTGACATAACTGGTTCTTTTTCCTCCTGTCTGGAGTGGCAACAAGGTAATCTAAGTCTGAAATTTGTTCTACAATTTTATAAGGTCCAGTGTACTTCGCAGAGAGGGGGTTACCAACCAAAGGCAACAAAATTAATACCTCTTGTCCTACAGTGAACTTCCGGAGCCTCACTTTGCGATCATACCTGTCCTTCATCAAAGCTTGTGATTCTGTCAAATTTCTACCTGCCATCTCCAGACTCTTAAGCATGCACTCACGGCTTTCAAGCACATACTTTAATAATGGACAAGGCTGCACAGTCCCCTCCCAAATTTCTTTCAGCATGTTAAGGGGGCCCCTGACACGGTGTCCAAAAATCAGCTCGTTTGGACTAAATCCCAGGCTCTCACAAGGTACCTCCCGAGCAGCAAACAGCACATAAGGCAATCCAAGATCCCGCTGAGGATGCCAATAATACAAAAAATCTCCTGGCTGTGCATCGCCGTCCTCATCGAGCTCTACAGCTCCATTAGCACACGTTTGGAGCTCAGGGTCCTCTAGTTGCAACCGACGTATATCTGAGGGTGCCAAGCGATCTAACTGCTCCCGGAGCAATGCATGACCTTCCCCGATACTGGGCTGCTCCCTCTGTCTCTCTCGATGTACATAACATTGCTGTCGTGGAGACTCGTCATGCCCAGCCTCGTCACTCTCGATGACAGGCCCAGGGGCTACTCCAGAATTAAGTAATGGTGCTAATACTGAATCACCCAGGAGAGCCGCCGAGTCAAAACTCTTAAAACCAACTCCAGCTTTAGCCTCCTCCTGTTGATCGCTCCTCCGCTGGTCCGAAGACGGAGGACTAGGCTGTGACACTTTAGCTGCCCGAGCTCGGGTGACAACACACGCCATGGGTTGTGTCTGGCACCGCTCGACCCACTCTTGCTCTTCCCTACTCACGTCGGCCGGCCTCTCGGCAACGACTAAGGGTAGAACCTCAGAAGCGGGCATTGCAAAGTCGTTGCCGAGAAGAAGGTCGACGCCCTCCACTGGCAGTTTCTCCACAATCCCGACATCCAATTCACGTGCCACACCATCCACCTCCAACTCCAACCGCACCAGCGGGTATGACCGAGTTGCATTAATACCCTGCACCACTACCACCCGAGCCGCGTTTATAGGGTAGCCAGTCAAGTTTTTCATCAGAGTCTGGGAAGCACCTGTATCACGCAAGACCTCTACTCCATGCTTGTGCCCCGCCCACATCACGCAACCCCGCCCTCTATGGTCGCAAAAAACATCCTGAGCAGGGTTCGAGCCTCCCAGGTGCTTCTGCATTGGCTGTGCCTCAGCCTCTGACGAACTGCCCCGGGCAAACTCAGATGACTTCGGAGACACACCAATGTTGCAGGCCAAAGACACAGCTGCTGTAGGTGGTTTGCTAGGACAGACTCTTGCAAAGTGCCCCTTTTTATGACAATGATAACACTCCAACTCCCCTTTGGGCTTCCCTTGGTACTGGGAAGGGCACGGCCCCTTCTTAAATGGGACGGTGCTAGTCTTGTGGTCAGTCTTGGTATCATGGCTCTTGTACTTGTTTGCATAAGGTATATCACTAACTCGGGGGGGTGGGGCGTCATGCCCCTTGTTACCTGCCTCACTACGCTGGGCAGACCCGCACCCACGAATTAGTGATAGCCGGAGGTCAGCCATCTCAGCTGCCTCCTGTAGAGTTTTTGGGTTCTTTTCTTTAATAATTAAAGTCATTTCTGCACCAGTACACTTATAAAACTGCTCGAGCAGAAACAGCTCAGTCAACTGTTCTGCCGTCTCAGCTTTCTCAGAAAGTGTCCAGTTTTTAAGTGCATCTTTTAAGTCCCGGGCATGTTCAAGAAAGGTCGCCTCCCTAGTCTTTGTAACACCCGGGAACTTCAATCGATATGTTTCCGGTTGCAACTCGTATGCCCGTAGGACAGCTCTCTTCAATTCTGGGTAGTAAATGCAAGACTCTAAAGGCAGTGCATCATAAGCCTTCAGACCCTTACCCGTAAGTCTTGAGGAGACTAGAGCTGCCCACTTCTCTTCAGGCCAATTATGCTCCCTACACTTCTTCTCAAAACGATTAAAAAATTCTGTGACTTAAGTTTCACTAAATACCGGCACCAATTTGACTAATTGGGCCAAGGACTGTTCTCTTACTTGGCCCTCACGGTCCATCCGAGTCCCTGTCGACTCTGCAAGAGTCTTATCTAAATCTAATTTAGCACAATATTTCTCTGAGTCGTACCTAAGCTCAGCCTCATGCCTCCTGGTCTCATCCTCTTGCCTCCTGGTCTCATCCTCTTGCCTCCTAACCTCAATCTCATGCTTCCTAGTCTCATTCTCCTGCTTCCTAGCCTCAATCTTAGCAAGCTCAAGTCTAAATACCATATCTGGAGACAGGCAGGAAGAGGGAGCTGCCACTACTGAAGGAGGGGGGGCAAAAACTGGGGAACCACCATGTGCACCACCCGAGGGCACTCCAATCTGCCAATTCTCATCCCTCTGTGGGAGAGTGCTAACCTCCGGTAACTGAGTGGACAGCACTGTGGGAGTCGAGTGAGAGGGGATCTGGGGAGGAACCCCCCCAAACGCCCTCTCCTCCGAAACCCCATGTCGCCCACGCAACACCCAGGAAATCAGCTCCCCCTTGGACATCCCTACTACATTGGAAATGCCCAAAACCTTGGCTATCAGGTGCAAGCCACAAACATCCACCCCAGTCAGCCTCTCCTCCGTCACGTGGTACCGCTTACTCACAAAAACTCTAGCATCCTCCTCACTGGTTACTAACGGCACACCTTCAAGTGACATCTCTCGCTCATCGTCAGTGCTAATGCATGACATACTGAAGTCCACAAAAAAATTCTCGAGAAAAAAGTGTTAAACTTCCTATGCAAGCACTAATTACTAAATTAACTGGAGTCTCTTAAATGCTTTACTAATTGCCATACAAAAAAAATATTCTTCAATATGCACGCTAAAATACAAACAAACAAATGTTGTACAACTCTGCAAAAATGTATACTGTTCACAAAATCCTAAGCAAGGTCGCCATTTGTTACGAACTGGCACTCGGGTACACAAGGGCTCTCAATCAGGACTCGAATACGGCTCGCTGCCACAACGGAAACACACGATCCCAACCCCTGAGTACTGCCAGCCGAACAAAAACACCAATACCCTCCAGAGTTCAATCTGCTATAACGGGGTATACAAGAACTCGGTACTAGTGTTCAACAACAGACTAATAAAGAGACAGGAATTATCTAGTCTGGTCAACAATCAAACAATGAAGTAAAAACAACAACACTAAAGAATAGTGTTGGCCGAAGCCGAAGTAATCCACCCTTGACTAAGAACTTAAGAAGTCCTCCACCCTCTACTTCGGATCGGCACTATTACGTTACGTTAATTAATAGTCCTTAAGCATCGAGCAAGGAATCTTCTGAAAAAGTTAGATGCTTCTCGGATGCTCGTAAGAAGTACGTATCGTATTTTGAACAGTAATTCAATAAGCAAAACACTGGCAATTAAATACTATTAAAGGTTTAAATTGGCATAAGAATAATTAAAAGAATATGCAATAGTAAATGGCAAACATTAAAAAGAAGTACTCCGCAAATGCAACGGAAATAGCCTACTCGGATTGTGCTCGTGGGCCACTAATCACTAAAGTAGCCAAGCGTGCAACACATGAAATCAATAATGCATAAACAATATCACACATAAGGAAAGCTTCAATACTATTCTGTATCTACTAATCGAGTATAGTCTAGCTGGGGTACTGTGGGCAAAAGGTAGCAGTGACTGATCAAAAACGGCCCGTAGCCTAGCGAAGTACTCACAACTGTTTAAAGTATTACGTTAAAACTAACAAGTGCACTTTGAGAAATCCAGATCCCTTGAATCTGGTTTTCTCCCGGCTCCTTGATAAAGTAAAAACAAACTGTTAATAAAATACAGGGTGGTTAGGCTCTTGCCCTCACGCACTGTAAATTATTAACTCAACACAGTCAGCCGCGAAGACAACCTAGGCTTCACTGAACCGAAACGAGTATGCAGGTTTATCGCTTAACCACTGCATCAAACAACAACTCGTAACACAGAAAAGCCTTACCCCAGTCTAGCATTACCTAGACTAGCAGAAAACAGGAATAATAATAATAACACACAGGGAAATGCATATACAAGTGCAACAAACATAAATCAATCCTATTCTAAGTTAACCCTTCCAAAATAGGCTATCTAATAGGCAAGTATCTCGTGAGAACTCAAGCGATAATACGTTGGCTGACTAGCTCTGCACCAACGGGACCATGGAAGTTAAACAGGCAGGGAAAAGAGGAGATAAGAATGTAAGGTAGTAGAGAAAGTTCACATCAGTCAGAAGAATATATATAGTTAGCAAGGGAAATGAGAAGTCGCTCTGCCTAATGAGTTCTGATGAAAAAATGGCTAGACTTCCCTTTTTATACCCGGCCCTCTAGTGAGCCCAACGTGAACTACTAAGGACCGCCCACTGACAACCATTACGTAATTTCTCTCTCTCCTCTGGGATAGACAAAGGCTCCCGTAGCACTGAGGGGAGGGGGAGGGGGAGTGCTAGTGAGTTAGGCCCACCTCCCGCCTGGCGCACCCACTGACCCCCAACTGTGGCTGTTTCTCTTCCCATCATTACAAATAAGTTTTACACACAATACTTATAACTAATGATATAAAATAGAACTCGTTGACTCAGATGAAAACAAAATACATATTCATAATACTTATAGTACAACGGCTCACATGAACTAAGTTAGGAAACTCTATATAGACTACAGCCAAAGTTCCTGCCCTGACAATCCTAGCGAGAGTGGGGCATGACTAGGCGTTCTGTACAGCATGCTCACACTGGACATGCGTCACACCTAACAACCTACCAAAGGCGTCCAATTTGAGCTTCCGACCAGGCCAGTTCCCTACGAATATTAAAATATTCCATTAGATGTCCATTTCCAGACATGGTGCTTTTATGACTATGCAGTTGAAAAAAACTCTGAAAGTAGCTTATACCATGTTATTTTCGTGAAGCTAAGAGTATAAACAGTACCGGAATAAAGCCAGCAAAAATCACCCATGACAAAATTATGTGCTGTCCCGGTTCCGGAGTGGATAGGTCTATTATAACTAGATACAAGCTACGGACAGAACCCCGCTTATTGTTGCCTATGGCGGTCTGATAAAAAGTGGGCGGGCATGATTGCATGGAAGCTTTTGATATATTATGGAATTTTATTACAGAAATAAACTTTGCAGTTCATTTTACCCCTTGTATCAGATTTGTAGGTTCGAACACTATCAGAAAATTTAGTTATATGGGATTGTTAATTTTCTTCCCTATGCAGTGGTGACTTTCAGTGGCCGCTCAGTTTGTGTTGAATCACTATTTGCACCAAAAAAAAAACATTTATAATGAAACTGCCTCAATGAAACTTGGGGGAAATGTAGTATATGGGTCGACACACAACATATCCTATAATCAAGTTAAAAAGACCAATTTGAAGATGTTTTATGACCTCCCCAATATTTGGTGACTTGAGGCAAAATCTAGAGGGGCAGACGGTCTTGTTGACCTAGTATACCCTTCATACATCCCGAGCTCCCCGGGTCCCTGTTTACGCTAGAGATGATTGCTAGCGCAGCTGATAGAGCCAGGGTATCCACATATTCACCCCTGTTTTTGGTGTCCTACGACATCGGGAAATGGGTTAAAAATGGACGCAAGTTGGGCTCAGTAAGCAATCTGGCACTGCCATGTTCCCTAAGAATTTTCAAACCCCCATATGACCCCCTAGGAGGTGTCTAAACAGGGAATGCAGTTGTTCGGACCACCTGAGTAGGCAAAGATCTATACCCATGCAAAAGCTGAAGAAGCCAGTTCAATTATTTGCCTAAGACGAATTGGCATGTCTTGTAGAAGGGTGACCGCTCTCAACCCTCCAACTATCGTCCAATTGCTCTCACCTCTTCTCTTTCTAAAGTTTTGAAACTATTCTTGCTTCCAAATTTCTTAAGCATTTCTCTTCTCATAATCTGCTCTCAGATTCCTTAAGGGTCGCTCTACTGGTGATCTTCTTTCATAATTATCTAACTAACTCTTGGTCATCCTCCTTTCGTGAATTCGGTGAGACTTTTTCTATTGCACTAGACATATCGAAAGCCTTCGATAGAGTCTGGCACAAATCTTTAATTTCTAAACTACCCTAATTTCTCTAATTTCCTTTCCGGCTGTTCCATAGCCGCGGTTGTGGACGGCCATTGTTCACTTCCTCACCCTATAAACTCTGGTGTTCCTCAGGGCTCTGTCCTATCTCCTATTCTCTCTCTAATTTTTATAAATTATCTCCTCAACTGTACCTCAATTCCCATCCATTCATACGCAGACGACTCAACCTCACACTACTCCATTAGTTTTTCAGAACGCCCCAGCCAGCAATCCCTCAACGACAAATGTAATGAAGTCATAGAACTCTTAAATTCTGATCTAAATACTATCTCCAATTGGGGCAGAGAAAACCTTGTTACCTTTAATGCTTCCAAAAACTAATTTCTCCATCTATCTACCCGTAAGGAACTTCCAGCGGACTATCCCTTATTCTTCAACAATACAAAAATCAATCCTTCATCTTCTCTCAATATTCTTGGTGTCTCCTTTTCTTCTACTCTCAGTTGGAAGGACCATATTACCAGTCTTGCTAAGGCAGCCTCCCAGAAGCTGGGTGTGCTCAACCGCCTTAGGGGGTTCTTTTCCCCTGCACAGCTTCTTACTCTGAACAGGGGCATAGTGCGTCCTTGTATTGAGTATTGTTCACATGTGTGGGGAGGTTCCTCTCACACCGCTCTCCTAGACAAAGTTGAAAGGAAAGCCTTTCGTATCATTAACTCCCGTCCACTCACCAACTCTCTGCAATCTCTCTCTCTCCACTGCAATGTTGCATCTCTCTTGCTATTCTATCGCTACTATAATAATTAGTGTTCCTCAGAGCTTTCCCAGTGTATACCACCTCCTTTACGTAGGGCACATGGTACCCGTCTTGCAACTCAATCCCACCCCTACTCTGTGCAACTCTCCAACCCAAAAGTGAAACGTTACTCTCAAACTTTCTTCTACTCAACAGCTGAGCTTTGGAACTCTCTCCCAGAATCAGTCTTTCCCTCTTCCTATGACTTAAATTGCTTCAAACTCCGTGTGTCCAGGCCTTTTGGCTCGAACGTCCCTTGATTGTGGCCCTGTCACTCTTTCAACTATGGGGGAGGCACTCGCTATGGCAGTTCTGCCTTTTGCCTCCCTCAATCACATAGAAAAAAGAAAAAAAACGACCTAATCCCTGGTGGGGTGGCCACAAACAAACCTCTTCCAGGCTGCCCTGTCTCCAAACAACACTTGTCCTACCTTCCAGCCCCTATACATCTCTTCACTCCATCCCTCCACCTCATTCTCGGTTTACCCCTCTCTCTAACTCCTTCTACCTCAATCTCTTACATCCTCTGCCATCCACATTCTCTCCATTCTCTGCATTTGACCATGTCACCACAATATATTTTTCCCAACACACTCCACAACATCCACCTCAACACAACACCTCTCACATACCTCTTGGTTCGTCAGTCTGTCCATCACTGCAACTCCACAAGCTCATCTTAGAAAACTGGCTGCTCTCACTTTCAACTTGTGTCCCTCTAGAAATTCTCACGCTTCAAGGGGCTTTCACACATTCAAGAGCATGGCGCCGAATCCGAATGACCATGAAATCTGCATAACTTGGGCAAAAATATGTACTGAACACAGAGGGGCTAGGCCTGCAACCCAATACACAGAGTATAATATGAAAATGGTACAAGTTTATCAGCTTATTACTCTTCGACATGCTGTTCATATGCACTTTTTGTGACATGCTCGGCCATATTCATCATTAACCGTGATATATTCTGAACATCTCGGTGTGGCAGATGGGGGATTACTTGGTACAATCTGCTAAATTTGGGTGCACTCGCTTGCATGCGGTTGTGTTCGACATAATTTAATGCAAATGAAGCAGAGTCAACAAAATTAAATCAGTGTTGCGCATGATTAATAATGCAGTATGCATATATCCACATTACACCATATTCTTATTACGAGTGTCATTCAGTTGGGGCCAAATTTTGAACATGACCAACATTTTTGAGTCAGTCGCCGACTGCCACAGCATCTCTCATGGCGATGCCACTGTCAACCTATTATGACCTCAGTACGCATGATAGCAAGTGTCTCGACGCATACAGGCCGCATAACTATTTGGCGATGTTCGGCCCCCAGCCTCTTGAATGTGTGAAAGCCCCTTTACTTCAACGTCAGGACTATAACACTAGCATGCAATGACCTTTTTGCTTCCATACTAACCTCTCTATTCCTTATCACCT
>CM064535.1:21719312-21796812 GCA_032716605.1 Paralithodes platypus
ACTGGCATGACCAGCGGAAGGTCAACCTCCTCACCACATGCCACAAGGCCCAGATGGTCGCCACAGGGAAGGTGGACCGAAGAACCAAGAACCCCGTCCAGAAACCAGCTGCTGTCCTGGATTACAACCTCAACATGCGCCTCGTTGACAAGTCCGACATGCAGATGGGCTTCATCGACTGCCTGCGAACATCTTGCAGGTGGTACAAGAAGTTTATCCTGCATACGGTAGATATGTCGGTCCTCAATACCTACAACATCTACCGTCTGAGGACTCCAGGAGCCAAGAAGTACAAGTCCCTGCGGAAGTTCCACAAGCAGGTGATACATGAGCTCCTGGCTAAACATGCGGGTACACCAGAGAGGCCACTACAAGGACCAGGCCAGCTGGACAGAACGGGTTGTGCTGAATTTTTCAGGAAGCACCAGCTGAATGCCCTTCCTTTCAAAGCACCAGGTAGTAATGCTAGGAGTCAGAAGAGGTGCCATGTGTGCAGCCACACAACTCGCAGACCCCGCAAACCCACAAAAACCACTTGGGAATGCCTCGAGTGTCAAGTTGGACTGTGTGCTGGCACCTGCTTCAACGACTTCCATACTCTAATAAACTTTTGAAGTGGAAGTGACAACAGTGAAAGTAACACTCAAATGTAGGCTAAGAATAATAATATAACTAAGTATAAGTGAAAAGGACACATATAAGTAATAATAAGTGCCTTCAATAACAATATGAACAAGTGAAAGTGACACTAAAATATATATTTCTAACAATAAATAAGTGAAAATGACACTCAATAAGCCTAGGCCAGTCAAAGTGACAGTATAATAATAATAAAACTAAGTATAAGTGAAAAAGACACACACAAGTAATTATAAGTGCCTTCATAACAATATGAACAAGTGACAGTGACAATATATATATTAATAGCTTACCTAACAATACATAAAAGGGGAAATGACACTATCAATTATCAAAGTCCAGTGAAAGTGACACTAATAATCATAATAATAATAATAAAACGAAGTAATAAGTGACAGAGACACAAATAAGTTCATGTAAATAACTTTATTGAGTGAAAATAACATAATAACTATAATAAATGACATAATAACCAATAAAACACTATCAAATCGCTTCCCGGCATAATTGCGGGTGGAGCGACGAGTGCAACTGGGCGTCGTAGCCGGGGCCGCGGTTGAGTGTTCGGACGCGCCGAGGTAAATACGCGGAAAAAGTTACCTCCACTTCCATCACCATCACTCCGGAACCAGTTGAGCTAGAGAGCTCTACTCAACGCCATTCTACGCAGCAAGGTAAGGCGCCCATTTCTATATATGTTTGATTAATGTAGGTAATATATTAAGCGAGATTAGCCTTAGTTTACTTTTGTTGATATTCGGCCAGATCGCCCGGATATGAGCTCCGTCCTTTGGTGAGCCTGCCCGGGCCAGGAGGGTTAAAGCGTCGGCTATCATCCTGACGGTCGGCGGTTCGAACCCCACTGAGAGATTAGAAACATTTAGTGGCTCACGTGTATTTGTGATAATACTCCATATATATATATATATATATATATATATATATATATTATATATATATTTTTTGTATTAATACTTTTCTTTTATTCTAGATTTCAACTTACTCCCTCTCGGGCATAGGTTGAAAGCCTATACATTCAACCGTTCAACACGTTGAAGCCTGTGAGGTCTCGTTCCAGTCTTGGGAGTGAAACCTTTGAAACTGCAACCAGCCTTTGCCACTTTGCCTTTTGCATAATCAGTATATGGAGCTGCTTAGCCTTCATGCTTCACTGTCTCACCCTCAAGACTCGGACCCTCACTCTCAGAACGCTACCTATTGAGTAATTAATTCACTAGGCATTGCTACCCTGTAGCATATTTTGAATATGGGAATATTCATACAGAGTTATTTAATCAGTGAATAATGAGGGTATTTGTTGGCATTTCGGTGGGCTTTGTGGTAATGCACTGATACTAGGTACAACACAAATTCCATCCCAATAATATCTTCCAATTGATACATCGGGATTCGAACCCGGGACCATTGGATTACCAGTCCAGTGGCAAGATCACTCCACTACACCTCCCCTATATATATATATATATATATATATATATATATATTGGAACGTTTGTATGTTGTTACCTTAACCCGTACAGCCCCAGCGACGCGCCTGACGCGTCGGCGATGTATGTAACGCACAGCCCCAGAGACGCGCCTGGCGCGTCGCCCCAATTGCGCCGACCGTGACCTCAGGTGTAGCCACTCAAGAGGGCTCAGATTTGTATGGGAACTGTGTACGTATCCCACGCACCCGTGCCGATGGTTGAAAACTCTCAAAGTCCACTCTCAAAGTTGCGCGCGAGCACGCAATAACCTGTTTTTTTGGGATAATTGCCTTCAATTTTTTACTCTTATAAAATCCGTTTTCGGGGGCTCTGTAGGACCATTTTTTAAGCTTTTTGAGCGGTTTTTCGTGGTTTTTCCTTCATTCCTAACCCATTCGCTATTGTTTCTGGAATAAAACAATTTTTTGAAAACCGGCCGGGTTCTGGTGCGCAAACATTACAAAACTAGCCGGGGCTCCACGGGTTAAGGGGTTAAAATTTGGTTTTCTTGTTGTATGGTTCCTTGCAAATTCTGGGTCGATTCTGGTTCCGGTTGTTTCGTAGATTGGTAGATATAAGGTAGATGTGATAGATAATTACCGCCACCACCTTTACCACATATATTTAGGGTAAAGGAAACTAGTAATCCAGCCTCAGGATATTTATTCAGGAACAAATCTTAATGAATGCAGGAGCGTTAAGTACTAGAAGATATTTACAGGGAGAATTCCCCATTTAGAGAGGAATAATGTCTATACCTCTTATCGAGGCCACGTCCTCTGTTTAAGTATCTTAAAACCTCTCTCCATACCCCTCGCTCCCATTTACACCCAGACCCAACACATGTGACGGAAAACTCCCATTTCACGTGGACAGTGCTTGGAGAACTCAAAAGTGCATGAATAAGGTCTAGCAAAGTCTGACACAGGTAGAATAAGACCAGGAAGTGACACTGCTATAACCTTCAGATTGTACAGTCCTCTGCTTAAATACACAGTAAACTACCTTAAAATGAGAGTTGTAATAATGATTCCTATAATAATACCGAGTATAACATGTAATACGCCCCCCGCGCAAGGCAGCAACTTAAAAGTATATTAGAGCAAATAATAAGGTAAAAACAAAAACAAATTAATACATTGATTAATTGGTTAGCAGGGTAGTGGCATGGATTTGTATAGTATTTGGCTATTACATATAAATTCACAGAAATTTACCAATAAATTTGAACAAAGTATTTACAATAGTATGTATAAAAATCGAACAAAGCAAAACAAATTCACAAAGACATGGTAACAAAAAACAAATGCGAAAGCATAGTAAAATACTAAAGGTAGTATTACTAAATAATTTTCCCAACAGTGAAAAAAACAAAACATACAAAGACTCATTATGATTCAATGAAGTCGACCGTCACCCGATTATCAAAGTAAAGTATTCAAATTCAAACCTACAATTCAAGATAACAAATAAAATATACAACTGATGTAAAATAAAGGAAGAAAATCCTATCCACAGGAAATATAACCACACCAATATTAAACATAATAGATCCACATAAACCCGTGGTAAGTAATAAACTACCTTCCAGTTTGGCATAAAGCATATTTAAACCATTGCGCATATATACCACTCATAAAACTCGAGTAAAAATGGTATTATACGTTTTAGCCGGTACCGGTACCCTTAATATTGTTTTTCTATGGCCAACTATATTAGAACGTAATCACACACTCACTGTCGTAAAACAAAAATTACAACCAAGTGTAAATCAATTCTACAAAAAATACACCAATCAAATTCTCAGAACCCACAAGAATCAAGAATAAGAAAAGGATTTACAATAACCTGCACCTCACATAAATGTTGGGCATAAACCATCAAAGAAAATTACACCTCACACGGGCAAACCAAAATAAATTTTCAAAATACAAAACACTAAAAATAAATAAATAAACATACTCAAAACCACATTAAACACTCTTTAACCCCTCTTTAGCGGGGCCAGACTTAAGTCTTTCTAGAGAACCAAGGACTATGTGGCGGGGACCGACTTAAGGCGGTGTGCAATTTTGGGCAATAATTGGCTCTGAGAGAGAGACGAGCGGTGGGAGGAGCGTAGGTCGGCTCTGACCGTTCGGCACGGTTCCCGCGCGGCAACTGCTCTTCCCTCCACACACATCCACACTCACTACCTCGCTACACAGGGAATTATGTAAGGAAATTGCCGTATTTTAGGGATTTTTCCTTCGTGTTGCACGATCGTTGCAAGAGAACGCGTGGTCGTAGAAGGATGGTTCTGGTGTCATTGGAAAGCTCAATTATCGCCCTTTCAGGGATACATAATTGTATTACGCTCTGGCTCTTGTTTATGCATGAAAAAGAGCACGGAAATAAGGTCGTTTAGGGTAAAACCACCCGCTGGGCGGGTAGTAGAAGTTACTGACAGGCCCGCTCGTAGGGCGTTAAAAACCATATATATGTATAATTAAGTACCACACACAGATACTACTAAATCAATTCCAACAATTTCAACCATAAAATCCCACACAACATCATAAAAATATTGGAGAAAAATAATCCATTATCAAAGATATATCACATAGGGTATATATTTTCTTTTCCCTCTAAGGAAGACCACTAATAATTTGGTATTTCATCAGTATACTCATATTTATACCATTTAAGAAACCATAATAAACGTTCTTCATATAACCACAGAAGTTTAGTAACCAGGGAAACACCACAAGTGAATCCAAAACCATACTCCACCACAATTAAGTATTTTCCATGACACATTATCACAAACTTGTGTCACCTACACAATACTTCACTGTAAACATTCCTAAAGGAAACCCCCCCCCAAAAAAAAACAAAAAAAACAAAAAAAAAACAAAAAAAAAATATTATTAATAATAATTTAAAAAAAATCAATCCCAAAAAGAAAAAGAACGTCTCACTCTTCATCAGTGTAATGAAAATTGCAAAACTCTCAAAAGAAAATATTTTCTATATATATTTCTTTTCAAATAAAGGTCCAAAACAGAGATATTCAAACATCCTCATACTGTAAGTATGCAATCATTCCAGACAAAAAACATATATCACAATTTGAAACTCAGGGACAAAGGGAAATCAATGCCATAAGATCTGTTGTTGATTGCTCTCCTTTGTGTAAAACCTCTACGGTAATGAGATCGATGATCTCAACTCGATATGATTTCTTTAAGTTTCTTATGCATGTCTAGAGAGGCAAATTCAATTTCTGAATATATCTTATAAAATAAGCTCAACTTGTCAATGTATGTTTTCTAAACACTGTCATTTCGTCAGCACAATGGCTAACATTTCAGCATGTCATTCACTTAAAACTCCAATTTCTTTTCATGTCACTTCATTACGTGCAAGATATGAACCGGGTCGGTCATCTCAGTCTCACACCATGCCGCGACCTCCTGACCTGCCACGATCCCATGAACGGGCGGCCAGAATAACACACTCAATATGGTTCACACCCTGTGTTGTGTATTGGCTATGCGGTGTTATTAGCTTCCCAGATGTTTTCCCTAGTTTTTATTCATGAGTGTTCAGAATTGTAATGTACATTTTCATTCGTTGAAATTCATTCTCAGTAAAAAAAAAAAAAAAAAAAACACTCAACTGGCTGTGGCCGTCATATGACAGGCGAGAGATAAATGGACTATCCTCCGGTACCCGTCACATGACGGGTGGCATTTTGAGCACATTATCGGCTCTGAGAGAGAGTCCACGCGTTGGAAGGACGATAGGCAGGCTCTGACCGTTCGGCACGACCACAATGCCGCGACTGAGACCACCACTGCAACATTTCACACCCTCGGCCTCGCGAGACCAGGAAAAAACTGGGGAAATTACCTTATTTAGGGATTTTTCACCTCCGGTTGCGCGATCACTACAGGATAACCCGTGATCATACGAGGATGATTCAGGTGTCATTGGAAAGCTCTATTATCGCCCTTTCACGTATATATATAATTGTATTACGCTCTGCCTCTTCTTTATGCATGAAAAAGAGCATGGAATGAAGCTCGTTTAGGGTAAATATGCTCGCTTGGCAGGTAGTTGATGTTACAAACGGCCCCGTTTTTTAGGGGTTAAATTTTGTTTCCACAGCAAGTCGAATTATGCGGTTGAGTTTAATTTCGTTTTGGGGCATCTGTGTTTTTTTTGGTTAAGTGATTCTAGTGTTCATTTGTTAAAAAAATAAAAATAAATCTTGCTACTTTTTACGAGTGCTCGGGCGGCTCGCGGCTATATCATATTTGTCTCGTTTGCGGCAGACAAGGTAATTGAGTAACTTTTAACCCTTAATTAGAGGCTCACCACATAAGTCGAGTTAAATAAAGCTGGACTATGTGGCGGCGCTCGACATAACTCGAGTGGCAATTTCAGCACGTAATGTTGCTGAGAGAGAGAGACAAGTGGTGGCAGGAGAGTAGCGAGCGTATGACTGCTCCAGACCACCGCGGCGAACATACTGACACGAATCCCAGCTCCCTCCTCCCTCTCTCACTCGCTATATAAGGAATTGTATCGGGAAAGTGGCTAATTACATGCTTTTTGCACTCGCGTTGCACGGTTATTGCAAGAAAACTAGCCATCATAAAAGGATCGTTATGGTGTCATTCGAAAGCTCTGTTTATGCCCTTTCAGGGATAGGTACTTGTTTTACGTTCTGGGTCTTATTTAGGCATGAAAATGATCACGTAAACAGCCCTATTTTGGCTAAATACACCCCGCTGGGCGGTACATATAAATAAACCGCATAGGCCGCTCGTAAGGTGTTAATATTATATTTCCAAGTGCGTCATTTCAACATTCTTATGTACGTTCTTCCTCCAAGTTGCCTAATGTCGGCACACTGGTGGTGGGTGTCGCTCCCTCTGGACCCGGACCTGGCGCCTTGGGCCCAACCTGGACGATATGGATCCAGAAAGTACAGTACGTAGTGTTTCCCCGGACTGGCACTTTCCGCCCAATAGTATAGGGGCCCGAACTTGGTGATAGCGCTCCAGGAGGCTGACCTGTCATTGGGCGAAAAATGCCAGGCCAGTTGTAGTGCTCTGTACGCGCACGGGGTGCGTCCCTGCGGCTGGTTCTGGTGGGGCGTACCGAGGCCACTGGATCCTACCCCCTTGTAATCTCTTGGGGGAAGGAGCTGGGAATGGTCCCCGGGGTAGACTGGAGCTGGAGTTCTGGGGGGGTGATGCCCATTTGCCAGCCAATTTACCGAATATGACTAAACCTAAAGAGAAACAACGTAAGTCCGATGATCCAAAACCGCACAGGATAAGGACAAATGCCCCCCACAATTTCAGACTTGCTAGTGGGAATGTTGGTAGTTTGAATCTGCGTGCAAATGAAGTGGCTGAGATGTGTGAGAGGAGGCGAGTGGACGTCTGCTGTGCCCAGGAAACACTCTGGAAAAGGCATGGGGTACAGTGGATTGTTGGAAGAAAGAAAAGTTATAGGATCTACTGGATGGGGGTGGAGACTGATAAAGCAAAAGGAGGAGTAGGTGTTCTGGTGGCTGAAGAGTTAGCGGAAAGTGTGCTTCAGATTACGAGAGTTAGTGAAAGGCTGACTGTTTTGAAGTTGAAAGTTGGTGAAAGAATTCTGAATGTGAAATCTGCATATGCCCCACAGGCTGGCCTACAGAAAGAGATAAAAGAGGACTTCTGGAATGACACCGTCAGTGTCATTTCAGGCCTCTCGGAGAATTAAATAACAATCGTGGGAGGGGACTTGAATGGCCAGGTGGGAGCATCTGCAGATGGATATGAGGGGGTACATGGACATGGCGGAAATGGTTACGGAAGGAGGAATCTGGAAGGCAAATATATACTTGAGTCCTGCGTTCCACTCAACATGGTTGTGTGTAACACGAAGTTCAAGAAAAGACAGAGCTATCTGGTCACATATAACTCTGGGGTCTCCAGTAGTAATTTGGTTATCAGGAAAGACTGGAAACTGGTTCGAGATGTAAAGGTCATCCCAAGCGAAGAATGTATCCCCCAGCTACTTGTGTGCGACATAAGCCTATACAGAGATCCTAAGCTCAAGAAGGTATACATGCCCAAAAGGAAAGTGTGGCTGCTGAAGAACAAGGAAGTTAAGGATAGGTTTCATAGTGAACTGGAGGAAATTAATAGAAATAAGGAAGCTAGGCCTAACAATGTAAATAGTCAATGGAATTTTCTTAAGCATAGCCTTGTCGTTGCCACTGACAAAGTCTGTGAGAAAACAAAGGGTCACCCTAGGAATAAGACCTCCTGGTGGTGGAACGAGGAGGTAAAACATGATGTGAAAGAGAAAAGGAGATGCTTCAAAACATGGAAGAAGGGAGGCAGCAAGGAGGAATTCGAGGCAGCTAAACGAACTGCCAAAAGAGTTATTTACAATGCTAAGCTTTGGATGATAGAGGAATGACTATAGATCAGGCAGGGGAAGTGGTGGTGGACAGAAATGAATGGAGAATGCTTGTGAATAGTTGAGTGAACATGTGCTCATTTGGAGTAAGGGGTCGGGCACAAGTTGGACTAGATAATAGTCCATCAGGCACCTGGCCCGGGGAGACGATTAATATGAAGGGTGCGCCTGGAAGTGTGGTGGGAGGGCTTGTGGCTTTGGCTCCGCTGCATGTCTGCCTGCCGAGATCGGAACCTCTCCGGGTGGTCGGGGGCCAGGGGAGTGCTGGAGCGACCTTGGTGACCCTGGTCTCTGGGTCTTCTGCTGGGTGACCTGGATGTACAAAGGAGTACAAAGGAAATCAAGCAACAACAGATCTAGTGACCCTTCTAGGTTGCTTGTCCTCCAAAACACTGAGGATCAAGGGGCCAAACAGTGGTTTAGAGTGGGTAAGGGAACATTGGAAAGGGAATTACTGCCCTGGAACTAATGTCCGTGGCAGGATGAGGAAGTTAGTAGGGGACAGATGGGTTAGTAACTGAGGGGGGGATAAAATAAAGTTATTCATTTACAAATGCAGTCAGTCGCGGGTTTGATGCGAGATATTTGTCTAGGCGCAGTTTAAATGAATCAACGGTGATGCAGTCTATAACGTTTCGGTGAAGCCCATTCCACAAGTTGACAACTCGATTGAGAAGAAATTCTTAGATTCGTGTGAGTTAAAAGATTTACCAATAATTTTGCAACCGTTTCCCCGCGTGTAATTAGATTGGTCGATAGTGAAGTACTTACTACAGTTCATATTGTCGATACCTTTGATGATTTTGAACACTTGAATTAAGTCACCTCTTAATCTGCGCTGGGTTAAAGGAAATAGATTTAATTCTCTAAGACGCTCTTCGTATGGTTTGTTCTTTTGGCTAGGTATCATTTTGGTAACTCTATGTTGAACTCGTTCTAGCTTGTTTATATCTTTTTGGTAATAAGGGCACCAGGATTGAACGCAGTATTCCAGAAGAGGGCGGACTAAGGAATTGTAAAGGGTTAGGATAACTTCTTTGGATTTATGCTCAAATGACCTGCCTATAAAGCCAATTATTTTGTTTGCCTTCTTAACAACTTCTGAACATTGGTGACTCGGTTTTAGGTTACTCGATATTGTTACTCCCAGATCGGTTTCTCTGTTTACATTCTTAAGCTGAGTGCCATTCATCGAATAGTTTGCTTTCTCATTTAGGTATCCGATATGTAGTACTTTACATTTATCCGCATTGAAACTCATTTGCCAAATGTGGGCCCAACATGACAATTTATCTAGATTGTGTTGCATATCGTCAACTTGTTCTTTTGAGAGTACGCTATTTGCAATTTTTGTATCGTCCGCAAATTTTGAGATTGTACGTGAGACCCTCATCTATGTCGTTGATGTAAATTAGAAAGATAATTGGTCCTAGTACCGATCCCTGGGGTACCCCGCTACTTACATTGGTCCATTTAGATGCCTTACCGTTTATGACTACTCCGTGCTTTCGGTCGCTGAACCAATTTGCTATTCATTTCAACACACCGTCTTGTATTCCATGCGCTTTTAGTTTTAGCAGTAAACGTTTGTCGGGAACTTTGTCAAAGGCCTTTTGAAAATCAAGGTATATAATATCTACAGCTTTACTCTCATCGTAGAGGTTGAGGATATCGTGGAAGAAGTCTAAGAGGTTTGTTAAACAGGAACGTTTTTTACGAAAGCCGTGTTGAGTATTAAGTATGTTATTTTCCTCTAAGTGATTTACGAGTCTGTCTCTTATGACCGTTTCTAGCATTTGACATACAACTGAGGTTAAGCTAATTGGACGATAGTTACTGGGTTGGGATTTGCTGCCTTTTTTTAATATCGGTGTTACGTTGGCTAGCTTCCACTGATCAGGCATAGTTCCAGACTGCAAGGATTTATTGAATAGTAATGTCAGTGGTTTGGAGAGCTCATCCTTAGCTTCCTTTAGAACTCTAGGCGAGATTGTATCAGGTCCAGGCGTTTTATTTACCTTGAGTTTATCTAAACAATTCAATACTTCTCTCTCTGTAACGGTGATATTGCTTAGAACATCTGAATTATCAATCTGAATCGGCGATGGTGTAGGGATATCACTGAGGTATTCTGTTGTAAAAACTGATGCAAAGAAGGTATTGAGGGCATTACTCATTTGTACTTCGTCTTTGGTGTATTCTCCATTTTCATGACTAACGGTCCAACAGTTGAAGTAACTACTTTTTTCTTTCTGATATAACTATAGAATTCTTTCGGGTTTGTTTTACTTTGATTAGCAATATGTAACTCTAAGGTCTTTTTACTTTGCTTAATTAACTTTTTGGCTTTGCGTCGTAGCTGTACAAATTTCACCCGTTCTTCGTTATTTTGTGAGGATTTTAATCTATCATTAGCAATTTTGTTTAGCAAGCAGGCAGTTTGAAATATCTTTATTCCACCATTTGGACTTATTATTATGGCCTGGACGCCGTATTTTCGATGGTATGCAGTCTTGCACTGCTTTTAGGTAAGTGGTTTCGAATAATGTCCAAGATGTATTTATGTCGTTATTGTTAATTAAAAAGCTCCAGTCAGTTTCTTTAAACATAGCTCTAAGTTTATGGAAGTTTGCTTTCTTGAAATTAGGGACTTTTTCGATGCTACTATTTGGTTAGTTACTAGTAAACTTTAAAGTGAAAGTTATCGTATGATGGTCCCTGTTACTGAATTCATCACCAACATTCAAATTCACTATTAATTCTTCTTTTGTTGCAAGTACAATGTCGAGAACGTTATTACCACGGGTCGGCGATCGAACAAATTGATAAAGCGAACTCTCTTGCAAGTTCGTATACAAGTCATGTCCGGAGTGTGAAGTAAGAGTAATGCCCCACTTGGTCACCGGTAAATTAAAGTCGCCAAAAATTACGGCATCTTGTGAGTTACTTACATCTGCAATTTGTTTGTAAATTTCTCGGTCAGTTTGCACTGATTGAGCTGGAGGTCTGTATATTAATGCAAGTATTATTGTTGTACCTTTATTATTCTTTATTAGCACAAAAGATGTGTCAACATTCAAAATTTGAGGTTTTGACAAGGGGGTAGGGTTAAGACTTTCTTTGATATAAAGTAAAACGCCACCTCCATTTCGATTTATTCGGCTTTTCTCAAACATTACATAACCGGGAAGTGAATACTCTGCTAAAAAGTCTCTATCTTCTGTATTGAGCCAAGATTCTGTTATGCCAATCACATCATAATTTTCTGTAAACACTAGCTCCTCTAAATCTGAAAATGTATTGCGTATGCTACGAGCGTTTGCATAGAAAACCTTTAAATTTGTTATTTTAGAACTCACGGAACGCTCTTTAACACCTTAAGAGCGGCCTATGCGGTTTATTTATATGTACCGCCCAGCGGGGGTTTTTTAGCCAAAATAGGGCTGTTTACGTGATCATTTTCATGCCTAAATAAGACCCAGAACGTAAAACAAGTATCTATCCCTGAAAGGGCATAAACAGAGCTTTCGAATGACACCATAACGATCCTTTTATGATGGCTAGTTTTCTTGCAATAACCGTGCAACGTGAGTGCAAAAAGCATGTAATTAGGCACTTTTCCCATACAATTCCGTATATAGCGAGTGAGAGAGGGAGGAGGGAGGTGAGATTCGTGTCAGTAGGTTCGCCGCGGTGGTCTGGAGCAGTCATACGCTCGCTACTCTCCTGCCACCACTTGTCTCTCTCTCTCAGCAACATTAAGTGCTGAAATTGCCACTCGACCTATGTCGAGCGCCGCCACATAGTCCAGCTTTATTTAACTCGACTTATGTTGCTCGCCGACAGTTAGGGGTTAATAATATTTTTGGTTCTTGTCCGATCTACATTTATGTTCTTGGCTGTCCTCGGTCCTCGCTGTCTTCGGTCCTTATCGCTGGTGGTCCTCGGTTGCCTCTGTTTTTTGCTTGGCGGTGGATGATTTACTGCTGCTTCTTCTCGGATGGCGTTTTTTGATCCATGGCTGCGGACTGCTTCGTGTAGGAGACGACCCATGCGTGCTGAACCCACAGGGTTTAGATGAGTGCCATCCTTGCGGAACAGGGTAGGCTGGTTGTAGAAGTTGTCCCAGAGGTTGATGAATTCAACTTCTTCCCTCAGACACAAATATTTTAGTCTTGTCGTAGAATTTGTCAGGTGCGTCGATCTTGGGGAGAATGCCTGAGATGATGATATTCCTTGACTTGTTTTTGTAGTGCTGGATCATCTTGCGATATTTCTCCATCAACTCTTCGGATCTGGTGCGCATGACGTCATTTGAACCAGCATGGATGACAAAAAGGGTATTTTCATTTGCATCCTTTGTGGTATCTTCGAAGGCTTCCACAATGTTGTCCAGTCCAGCTCCTGGGATGCAACATCTTTTTCGATGTGTGTGAGTTTGTGCTTTTTATCTGTGTTTATTCGTTGTTTTTACGTTGTTTTTGTGTTTTCCCTGTTCTTGCTCTGTCTTGAGTCGGCTACCCCCAAAATGGGGATTGGGCCTGAGCATATAGATAGATAGATAGACAATGCTAAAAAAGGCCTTAAGGACCTGGTCCTCAAACAAGTGTGTAACACGGACAAACCCAATGGAATCTTCAACCTAGCTAGGCGCGTTAAAAATAACAGTAGGGATATTATAGGTGAACAGTGTGTTAGAAACGATAATGGGAAGATTGTGTATGCAGAAAATGTAATCAGAGAAGCATGGAAGGCACACTATGAACGATTGCTAAATGTAGAGTTTGAATAGGATAAGGAACAGCTTAGTATCGAAAAACCAATATCTGGACCCCCTCCTTTGATAGCACCAGCTGTAGTGAGCGAAGCAATCAATAAAAGTAAGGACGGTAAAGCTCCAGGGTGCACTGACATTGTCGCTGAGATAATAAAAGCCTCAGGGGAGACTGGTGTCAATTTAGTCACTGAGTTGATAAACACCATTAAAGATGAGAAAATCCCCGAGGATTGGCACAAAAGTGTAATAGTAAATATATTCAAAGGGAAAGGGGATGCGCTAGATAGAGGTAATTATAGGGACCTGAAAATGCTTGACAACATAATGAAGGTCTGTGAGAGAGTCTTTGAGGGTTTGATCAGGCAAAACATCTCCATTGATGATATGCAGTTTGGTTTGATGCCAGGACGTGGTACAACTGATGCGCTACCTTCATAGTCAGGCAGATACAGGAAAGATACTTACTAAAAGGCAGGAATCTTTACTTTGTGTTTGTAGACCTGGAGAAGGCCTTTGACAGGGTGCCTAGAGATGTTGTGCAGTGGGCTATGAGGAAACTTGGTGTGGAAGAGTGGCTGGTGTGTGTGATAATGAAGATGTATGAGGATTCGCGAAGTGCAGTGAGGGTGAAGGGTGTACCGAGTGATGAGTTCTCAGTCCGTGTTGGAGTTCATCAGGGTTCAATATTAAGCCCCCTTCTATTTATTATGGTCCTAGAGGCACTCTCTAGAGCAGGGGTGTCAAACTCATGGCCCGCGGGCCAAATGTGGCCCTCGGGATGGTCATAAGTAGCCCGCAAGACAACAGTAAAATGTATATGACCGTGAAATCATAATGGTGTTACGTTCCGTTATGTCTAGTGGTTAATTATTTTATATTGCTCGAATCATAACATGCCACACTATGTTCTTTATCAGTATAACATAAATCCGGCGTGCCAGGCGACCAAGGCCATATGGCACTTTATTTAAATTAAACAATGTTAGAGGAAGATAAAACAAAACTAAAAGACTTGAGTATATTACAATATATACAATAATAATTAGTCTCAGTGAATCCAATTAATTTACAAAAGGTATAAGTACAAAATGGTCACTTGCTAAATTCATAGAATGATTAATAGATAGGACTAAACCTGGCTACACAAACTATGATAATAATACTAGAGTTCATAATACAAAACAACTTAGCTGTAAGGTGACCATTGGTAACAAAAACCTCGGAACCAACAAAATACAGGCGAGAGCGAAGTAGGCAGAGCTGTTTACACCGCAAAGGTCAGACAAGGAGTAACAATCAAAAGATAACAGCTCCTATCCTCGACTCGCGCTGTAGCCTGAGGTTACCAACTGATCATTTAATAGATTATCAAATACTTCAATAATATACCAAAAGTTTAGTTTAAACTAACTTCATATATTTAACTCTTAAAAATCGGGGACATTTGAAACACTACTACCTGCCAAGCGGGCAGATTTACCCTAAACGACTTTCATTCCATGCTATTTTTCATGCATAAAGAAGAGCCAGAGCGTAATACAATTTTGTATCCGTGAAAGGGCGATAATAAAGCTTTCCAATGACACCTGAACCACCCTTGTACGATCACGGGTTCTCTTGCAACGATGTTGCAACACGAGTGGGAAAAACCTAAAATACAGTAATTTCCTCAGATTTTACCCTGTCTCGCGGGACCAGGGCGGTGTATACATGTGGTGGTGGTGTCAGAGGCGGGACTATGTCCACGCTGAACGGTCAGAGCCCGCCCGCGCTCATCCCACTGCTCGGACTCTCTCTCAGAGCCAATTATGTGCTCAACATCGCACTGGACTTAAGTCGGGCCCCGCAGGGGTGGCCATGGTTCTCTAACCGACTTGAGTCTGTGCCCGCTACTAAGGTGTTAAGGGAAAGCTAAAATCAGTATTAGACAAGATTACATGCATAAGAACACTTAATAACTAATTGCATATAAACAAAGGAAAGTAAGAAAAGAGTAGATGAGGAATTTGGAAGGAATCTGAGTGTAAAATGGAGGGAGAGTAAGAAACTGTTCTGGAAAGAAGTCAAGAAAGTTAGGGAAGGTAGCAAGGGAAACAGTAAGGGTGTGAAAGATAAGAATGGGAGAATGCTAGCCGAGAAGCAAGAGAGAGTCGAAAGATGGAGGGAGTACTTCAGTGAGTTGCTAAATGAAAGGAATGAAGAGCCAGCAAACATAGCTGGATATGGTATGGGAGGGAGAAGAAGAGAAGTAGTGGAGGAGGAGGTGGGGATCAGGAGGTCAGAAGTGTGGGAAGCCATGAAAAGAGTGAAGTTGGGAACAGATGGAGTGTGTGGGGAAATGTTGAGGTATGGTGGTGAGATAGTGATAGAATGGGTAAGGAAAATGTGCAAACTAGCATGGGAGAAGGGGAGTGCACCCGATGACTGGAAGACTGGCATAATAGTCCCCCTATATAAGGGCAAAGGGGAAAGAGGAGTGTGTGGTAACCACCGAGGAATATGTCTCCTAAGCGTAGTAGGGAAGGTATACAGTAGGGTAGTGATTGAGAGAGTGAGAGTGAGAACGGAGAAATGGATAGGCGACGAGCAGGGAGGTTTTAGGAAGGGAAGAGGATGTGTAGATCAGATTTTTACCCTGAATTGTGTTGTGGAGAAGTATCTGGAGAAGAAACAAAAGGTGTATGTTGCCTTTATGGACTTGGAGAAGGCCTATGACAGAGTGGATAGAGAAGGTTTGTGGAAAGTACTTAGAATATACGGAGTAGAGGGCAAGTTGCTGAAAGCAGTGAAGAGCATGTATGAGGGTGCAAAGGCGGCAGTACGTGTGGAGAGTGAGCAGAGCGAGTTCTTTGACCTGAATGTTGGTTTGAAACAGGGGTGTGTGATGTCCCCGTGGTTGTTTACTGTATATATGGATGGAGTTATGAAAGAAATACTATCAAGAGCAGTGGATGTTGGTGTATCGCTGAAAAGGGAGGGAATTGAGTGGAAGCTACCTATACTGCTGTTTGCGGATGATACAGTTCTGATGAGTGATAATGAATGGGAGTTGCAGGGTCTGGTAAATGAGTTTGGAACAGTGTGCGAAAAACGGAATTTGAAGGTAAATACGGGGAAGAGCAAGGTTATGGTCTTCGAAAGGGGTAAAGTCACAGAGTGTGAGGTGAAGCTGAACGGTCAGGCTATGGAGATCGTCAACTCTTTTAAGTATCTGGGCAGTGTGTTGAGTAAAGATGGGACAATGGATGAAGAGGTGCGGGAGAGGGTACAACAGGGGAAGAGGGTTGTAGGAACGCTAAAAGCAGTAACAAGAAATAGGGTGGTCAGTATGGAAGTGAAGAAGTCCTTGCATGACAGTGTGGTAATCCCGACACTGACTTACGGAAGCGAAGCATGGACGTTGGTTGAGAGACTCAGACCAAGAGTGAGAGCAGTGGAAATGAATTACTTAATGAGTGCGTGCGGGGTTACATGGAGGGATAGACAGACTAATGAGGAAGTAAGAAGGAGGTGTGGTGTGGAGGTAGATGTGCTGGAAAGTGTGAAAAGGAACAACTTGAGATGGTTCGGCCATATGGAACGTATGGAAAGCGAGAGAATGACTAAGAGGGTGTACGAGAGCGAGGTGGAGGGACAGAGGGGGAGAGGTAGACCGAATATGAGGTGGAAGGATGGAGTGAGGAACTACATGAACGAAGGCGGTGCTGGTTGGGGGGAGGGGCGTCGACTGACTGGGGACAGAGGTGCATGGGGGCGGTTCGTTCGTGGCCACCCCTTCGGGGATCACGGCGTCAGGCAATAGATATATAGATAGATAGATATAAACAATGAGCCCCAACAAGGTCAGAGCCAAAACAATATGCAACTAAGTGAACAATATGTAACAAACTGAACGATATGCAAACGAGTGAACGTTTCCATCACAATGGTTATGAAGGAATATATAATATTGTTAGGAACTTCGTATATTACCCTTTATTCATAATGGAATTACTTTAATTTAAGTTATAATTGCTCTCTACGAATGTTTTTATAAAGGGAATATGTGTATATATAAATATAACGAATCCGTTTAAAACTGTAGACACAGCCATTGCTGGTATCTGAACGCATGAGCCGCCAAACGTTTTATCAAACAATACAGACATGGAGAAAGCTCTATACTGATAAAATCTCGCCACTTCTGTAGTGAAATCGTGAGTAATACTACGCAATTTAATTACTTAGTTGACCAAATTACAGTATATCCAATGTGACGTTAACCACTCCGTTAGAACCGCATGGCTTGTCCTACAGTGACTCGCTAGGATCGCCAGGGCAGTGGATGTGGCTACAGTTGATGTATTATTGTGTGCTTTATTTCATATGAAAGCTCGTGTCATGGGCAGTCCAGAAAGGCTCTTTGTTTTCGCCCATGTCAAGGCTTTATATATTTAATTGCAAAGTATATGTTTTATCATTAAGTTGTAATGATAGGATTTGGGAGAGAGAGAGAGAGAGTATAACAGAGTGTGAGAAGGCGCGCAGTGTTTTTTGCCATGCTCGATGACGTCACGGCTGGCTGGCCTCTTGGGGATTGGTTGGAGGAGTTTTTTACCATGCTTGGTGACGTCATGGTTCGTTGGCCTCTTTGGGATTTGCTGGAGGACTTGTTACCGCTTTGCCTACGCGGTGCGAGCTAGTGCTAGTATATATACAGCTCTCTTGCCACTCTCTCCCTCAGATCTGGTTTATAGAACGCATCCCTCTTATCCCTTTGATATCTGTTTCCTTCTCTGCACCTGAGAACCTTTTCCTCTGCCTATCTCTCTCATTTTCCATATCTTTCACCACCTTTTATTAATATTATACCCCATCTGGTTAACTCTGCATAATCAGCTTCATGCTGGCCAGTTGTATTGTGCGTTAAGGTCTTATATAACCCATGCATGTTTAGTTGTTAAGATAAGTTGATCACGAAGCATTGGTTGGCATTCACATTGTTCAGTACCGCTTCCTATAATTATTAGTGTTCTGCTGGATTAGATAATGCTAGACTAGGAGTCTGATACGATAAGGTATTGTTTCCAATGGGTGCTGGCTTTAGTTAAAAGCTGCACGACATACCTGAGAACTGGAGTTGATTGGGTAAATTCTAGTCTGTGTGCCATTGAAAGTAGAGCATGCACGAATGAGGGCTTTTTTCCTATACCATTCTGCACTGTTCTAGGCTCGGTTGTTTATCGTTGAGGTACGCCAGGAGAACGCTTAATACTTCGGTATTAAGGTTTCTCAAGAGAGCTACCCTTCCCTATAACGTAATACTTGACGCACAGACTTGAGATTTGCACTAGGCTATGCGGCATGCCATGCGCACCAGTATCTCGTATCATTGACTCTAGCTAGACTTTATCAGTCATAGTAGACATTAAGTATATTAAACCAATTACTCTTATTATTCATACCCGTTTATGATTACACAAGCATTTCGCAGCCTAGTTTGATGTATTGAGACACAAACGACTTAGGCTCTTTTTGTTGATAGGAATACTGCATTGTCGTGGCGATTATTATTGTTGTAGCGTTTAGGATATTCTTGGCTCCGACTGCATTATATATCCTGCCTTTTTGTGAGCATAGCCTGCTCGAGCATTATTCCGCTGCCTGCCTTTTTGGGTTCCATTTCCGATTTGAGCATCTTGATAGCATCTAACATTTAAAGAAGATTCCTTGTTGGTGTTGAAGGACTTTAGTGCACTTTCTTTCATGCAGGAGTGCCTGACATTTATTGATTAAAGTAACGTAAGCTGTAACTTCCCTTACCACCTTACTTTGCATACCATAACCAAGCACCTTCGGTTATAGGTAGTAATAGGCTGTTTTCACATAACATTAAGCCTAGAGTAGACGCACATTTATTGAGAGTTTGATAACCTATTATTGCATATAGAACTCTGGAGAGTATTTGTGTTCTTTGTTCACTGGGAATATACATCAGAGGTTGGATCTAGCGCTTTCCGTTGTAGCATTTATGCCATTACTAGTCCAATGAATAAGAGTCCTGATATATTTAAACCTCAGTCGTAACAAATGGCGACCTTACCTAGGATTTGGTGAACCTACATTTATTAGCAGGGAACATTTGTTGTTTTGGGGAATATTTTGCGGGGATCAGCAAGAATAAAAAAAATTTGCAACATAGTATAGCCCTTGAGTATTTCCGAGAATTTTTGTGTGTATATTGAGGTATAAGAGTTTGGGGTGCTTCTTTTCTGAATATTGAGGTGGGAAATTTTTGTGAGCATCATGTCTTATACCGGATCAGAGGAGAATGGAGACACAGTACGTAATGTCGAAACTGAGGAACAGCAGTATGATGAAATGGTTAATCAGGTGAACTGTGAGGAGGATGCTAGGATATTTTTGCAATGGCCTGTTACTGCCGAGCGGTTGGAGGGTATGGATCGGTACGGTCTTCAATGCCTGGCCACAGCTATCGGTCATGCGGGTACTAGCAGCATGACCAGGGATAACTTGATAACGTGTGTACTGGGCAGGGTGACTGGTGAGCGAGATGGGTTGAGTGCTCAGAGCCCTTCGGCCATGCTTCCCCTACACTCGACTCCCAGCCATCCCAGTGGTTTGCCGACCCCGAGTACGCTTCCACAGTTGGGTGGTGACTGGCAGGGTGGGTTGCCCCTGGGGTGACCACCGGTTATTTCAAACACTGTAGCACCTTCACCTCCTCAAGGGTTAACTCCAGAATTATTGTTTCAGCTCGAATTAGCTAAGATCGAAGAGAGAAAGGCTATCAGGGTATCTGAGGTTCAACAGCAACAAAGGGCATGTGAGCTTCAGCAGCAACAAAGGGCATGTGAGCTTCAGCAGCAATTAGAATTAGCCAAGATAGAAGAGAGAAAAAGTCACCAGCACCAGCTAGCAAAAATCCAAGCTGATTTAGAGTCGACTAGGTACTGTGCCGACATGGACGTAGAGAAGTCGCGAGTAGAGACAACGGGACAGCGACTTGGGGCTGGTAACCGTGTTCATGATCAATCTCTCTCGCACTTATTGAAACTGGTTCCGGTGTTTGATGAGAGTGGTGTAACAGAATTTTTCGCACGCTTTGAGAAGAAGTGCCAGGAACACCAGTGGCCAGAGAATAAATGGGCAGCACTTGTATCCTCTAGATTAATAGGCAAGGGTCTTAAAGCCTACGATGCGTTACCTTTGGAGTCATGTATTGTGTACGAGGATCTCAAGGAGGCTGTCCTGAGGGCTTACGAACTGCAACCAGAAACGTACCGTTTGAAGTTCCGGGGTGTAACCAGGGGAAGAGATAGCACCTTTTTGGAACACGCCCGGGACTTGTCCGATGCTATGGGGAACTGGCTCCGATCTGAGAAGGTAACAACATTTGATGGAATTAAGCATTTAATGATGTTGGAGCAGTTCTTTAAGAGCACGGGCGGTGATCTAACTTTGAACTTAAAGGAGAAAAACCCAAGAACTCTAGTCGAAGCAGCAGAAATGGCTGATCGACGGCTGTCGTTGATTCGGGGTTGCGGGTCCTCACAGAAGTACGATGTAAGTGCTAAGGACCGTTATCCTCCCCCTCCCCGTAGCAATGACACATTTAAACAAAAGAGCCATGAAACTAAAACTGAATCCAAACCTTACACCACACCGTATAAGAAAAGTCAGGGGCCTTTTACATCACAGTATAAGCCGAAACCGAAATTTATGTGTTTTAGTTGCCACAAGGAGGGTCATAAAGCAAATGAGTGCCCTAGTCGACCTCCTCCGGCAGCCGTGTCTTTTGCTCACGGCATTGGAGTGTTCAAGTGGACATCGGAGTTTGTTAGAGGCAATTCTTCCGAGGTAAATACACTGCCAGTGCAGAAGGATCCGGAAGGCTTATTCCCTGTCCGTGATGCCTTTAGTGACCACATGGGACTCGGTTGTGTGGAGTGGGGGGGTAGAAGACATGAGGTGAGAATTTTGCGTGACACTGGGGCATCGCAAACACTGTTGAGGAATTTCACTGGTAAACCTGTAAATACGGTGCGGGTGGTTGTGGTTCAGGGAGTTAATGCAACAAGGTCATACCCGCTTGTAAGAATGAAGATGGAAGTTGATGGTGTGACTCGTGACCTGGATGTAGGAATTGTGGAGAAGTTACCTGTTGGGGGCGTCGACCTCCTTCTCGGCAACGACTTTGCGGGGCCTACTTCTGAGGCTCCACCCTTGGTCGTTGCCGAGAAGCCGGCCGACGTGAGTAGGGAGGAGCAGGAGTGGATTGAGAAGTGTCCGGTGCAACCTATGGCGTGTGTTGTCACCAGATCTCTTGCATCCAGGGAGTCACATTCTGGTCAACAGTCTTTAGACAACCGGAGGAAAGGTACCGAGAAGGGGTTGAAAGTTGATGCGGTTGAGAGTTTAGTATCAACGGACATTCTCGGGGACTCATTATTAGGACCGATTTTCGAGTCTGGAGAAGACCCATTTACTGTTACTAAGAAGGCAGAGGATGGGCTTAAAAAGACGAAGAGGCAGCAACGATACACAGAGAGAGAGCAACGGGAGGCTAAATTCAATGTAGGAGGGGGGCACGAGTTGTTTCGCAAACACTTAGATAAGCTTGCTCCTACGGACATTCGTAAATTGCAATTAGAAGACCCGGAGGTTCTTGAATGTGGTACCGGTGCTTTCGAATTGAAGGAGGACAGTGATGCACTGTCGGGAGATTTTTACAAGTATCCCCTGACCATCATGGAGGTAGCAACAAGGTACCCTGACGCGTACCCTATGAGAAATGGGTCAGCGAAGACGGTGGTCCGAAACTTGCTAGTGAATTTTTCCCGATATGGTTATATACCCACAGGTAATTCAGTCAGACCAAGGATCCAACTTCACTTCTAACCTCTCTGTTCAAGCAATGCCGCAGCATGGGATTGTTATGGTTGTGTCATCTGCGTATCATCCGGAGAGCCAGGGTGTGTTAGAGCGATGGCACTCAGCCTTGGAATCTGTGCTTCGTTGTTGTTGCTTTGAGAGTGGGAAGGGTTGGGATCTTGGCCTGCCATATGTTTTATTTGCTGCACGGGAGGTACCTGGGGAAAGTTTAGGATTCAGCCCTATTGACCTCGTCTTTGGACACCGTGTCAGAGGGCCTCTCCATATGGTTAAAGAAATATGGGAGGGCGCAGAAAAACCTTGTTCTATGCTCAAGTATGTCCTCGACAGTCGAGAACGGATGTTGAGCAGTCTGGAGTTGGCTGGCCGTAATTTGACTAGCTCTCAGGCCCTCATGAAGGACAGGTACGACCTCAAGGTTAAACTCAGGGAGTTTCACGTGGGTCAGGAGGTGTTGATTCTACTGGCCCTTGTAGGTCACCCCTTATCCGCGAAGTACACTGGTCCTTATAGGGTGGTTGAGAAGCTTTCGGACCTGGATTACTTGGTAGCCACTCCAGACAGACGTAAGCGCGATCAGTTATGTCACGTTAATCTCATGAAGGAGTATGTGAGGCACCCCCCTGAGCATCTCACTGTGCCTGTGATGACGTTTAGCAGTCAAGGTGGAGAAGGAGAATGGGACAGTCAAGCTCAGGTGGAGGATAACTGGAAGGATAAGAAATTCAAATGGGCGCCTGAGTGTGAGAAGGCGTTTGGAGTAGTAAAACACCTGTTGTGCACTCACCCGATCCTCAGGGCCCCTGACTTTAGCCTACCTTTCCAACTAGCAACGGATGCTAGTGGTGTGGGGGCTGGTGCCATCCTTATGAAAAAGGACGATGATGGGCTGGAGCATCCTGTTAGTTTCTGCTCGGAGAAGTTCAATTCAGCCCAGGGGAGCTGCTCTGTTGTCGAGAAGGAGCTGCTGGCAGTTGTGCTTGCACCGGGGCATTTCGAGGTCTATGTTCCAGCCTATGGTCCGGTCGTTGTAGTTTACACAGATCATCACCCTCTCAAGTTCTTGGACCAGTTTCACAATCGGAATATGAGGCTGACCGGGTGGTCGCTGGTGTTACGGGAGTATGGCCTGGACATACGCCATATTGCCGGTTGTGACAACGTGGTTGCAGATTGTCTTTCAAGGGTGGATGATCCTGGGTAGATTGACACACGGGTAGCCTCCTGCTTTAGTTTGAATAGTATTTTGCACTTGGTGCTTGTTGGCTCGCGGTTGTAGTCCAGCGTATTGGGTCGTAAAGCAGGAGTTGAGCGTTTGGTATAGAAGAAAAAAAATAGGCTTGCCCCTATAGTGCAGCCGAAATAAACAAATTAAAAACATAAAAATCAAATAAAAACTCTTTCTTTGATAGTTAAATTTTTTCAGTATGTTATAGCAGTAATTCTGAGTTGCACTCCTCTCAGAATGCTGGGCTAGAGAAGCTCGCTCTTGAGAAGCATAACTACATAAATTATGATTTAACCTATTGTGTTGGGGAGGGTTATAATTTTGTAAAATGTTTTGTTGAGAACTGTGCCAGATATTTTACTGCCGCTGGGTGATGGGAAGTGGCGATGTAGCATGGGTTCTACCCATCAGATTTTTTGAGCTTTGGGCTTCTGAGAAAAATCTTGGGGGGGGGGGACGTTAACCACTCCGTTAGAACCGCATGGCTTGTCCTACAGTGAATCGCTAGGATCGCCAGGGCAGTGGATGTGGCTACAGTTGATGTATTATTGTGTGCTTTATTTCATATGAAAGCTTGTGTCATGGGCAGTCCAGAAAGGCTCTTTGTTTTCGCCCATGTCAAGGTTTTATATATTTAATTGCAAAGTATATGTTTTATCATTAAGTAGTAATGATAGGATTTGGGAGAGAGAGAGAGAGAGAGCAGAACAGAGTGTGAGAAGGCGCGCAGTGTTTTTTGCCATGCTCGATGACGTCACGGTTGGCTGGCCTCTTGGGGATTGGTTGGAGGAGTTTTTTACCATGCTTGGTGACGTCATGGTTCGTTGGCCTCTTTGGGATTGGCTGGAGGACTTGTTACCGCTTTGCCTACGCGG
This sequence comes from Paralithodes platypus, assembly GCA_032716605.1. Classification (NCBI taxonomy): domain Eukaryota; kingdom Metazoa; phylum Arthropoda; class Malacostraca; order Decapoda; family Lithodidae; genus Paralithodes; species Paralithodes platypus. Next base: position 21,743,685 of record CM064535.1, read on the forward strand.
TGCGAGCTAGTGCTAGTATATATACAGCTCTTTTGCCACTCTCTCCCTCAGATCTGGTTTCTAGAACATATCCCTCTTATCCCTTTGATATCTGTTTCCTTCTCTGCACCTGAGAACCTTTTCCTCTGCCTGTCTCTCTCATTTTCTCACCACCTTTTATTAATATTATACCCCCTCTGGTTAACTCTGCATAATCAGCTTCATGCTGGCCAGTTGTATTGTGCGTTAAGGTCTTATATAACCCATGTATGTTTAGTTGTTAAGATAAGTTGATCACGAAGCATTGGTTGGCATTCACATTGTTCAGTACCGCTACCTATAATTATTAGTGTTCTGCTGGATTAGATAATGCTAGACTAGGAGTCTGATACGATAAGGAATTGTTTCCAATGGGTGCTGGCTTTAGTTAAAAGCTGCACGACATACCTGAGAACTGGAGTTGATTGGGTAAATTCTAGTCTGTGTGCCATTGAGAGTAGAGCATGCACGAATGAGGGCTTTTTGCCTATACCATTCTGCACTGTTCTAAGCTCGGTTGTTTGTCTTTGAGGTACGCCAGGAGAATGCTTAATACTTCGGTATTAAGGTTTCTCAAGAGAGCTACCCTTCACTATAACGTAATACTTGACGCACAGACTTGAGATTTGCACTAGGCTATGCGGCATGCCATGCGCACCAGTATCTCGTATCATTGACTCTAGCTAGACTTTATCAGTCATAGTAGACATTAAGTATATTAAACCAATTACTCTTATTATGCATACCCGTATATGATTACACAAGCATTTCGCAGCCTAGTTTGATGTATTGAGACACAAACGACTTAGGCTCTTTTTGTTGATAGGAATACTGCATTGTCGTGGCGATTATTATTGTTGTAGCGTTTAGGATATTCTTGGCTCCGACTGCATTATATATCCTGCCTTTTTGTGAGCATAGCCTGCTCGAGCATTGTTCCGCTGCCTGTCTTTTTGGGTTCCATTTCCGATTCGAGCATCTTGATAGCATCTAACATTTAAAGAAGATTCCTTGTTGGTGTTGAAGGACTTTAGTGCACTTTCTTTCATGCAGGAGTGCCTGACATTTATTGATTAAAGTAACGTAAGCTGTAACTTCCCTTACCACCTTACTTTGCATACCATAACCAAGCACCTTCGGTTATAGGTAGTAATAGGCTGTTTTCACATAACATTAAGCCTAGAGTAGACGCACATTTATTGAGAGTTTGATAACCTATTATTGCATATAGAACTCTGGAGAGTATTTGTGTTCTTTGTTCACTGGGAATATACATCAGAGGTTGGATCTAGCGCTTTCCGTTGTGGCATTTATGCCATTACTAGTCCAATGAATAAGAGCCCTGATATATTTAAACCTCAGTCGTAACAAATGGCGACCTTACCTAGGATTTGGTGAACCTACATTTATTAGCAGGGAACATTTGTTGTTTTGGGGAATATTTTGCGGGGATCAGCAAGAATAAACATTTTTTGCAACATAGTATAGCCCTTGAGTATTTCCGAGAATTTTTGTGTGTATATTGAGGTATAAGAGTTTGGGGTGCTTCTTTTCTGAATATTGAGGTGGGAAATTTTTGTGAGCATCATGTCTTATACCGGATCAGAGGAGAATGGAGACACAGTACGTAATGTCGAAACTGAGGAAGAGCAGTATGATGAAATGGTTAATCAGGTGAACTGTGAGGAGGATGCAAGGATATTTTTGCAATGGCCTGTTACTGCCGAGCGGTTGGAGGGTATGGATCGGTACGGTCTTCAATGCCTGGCCACAGCTATCGGTCATGCGGGTACTAGCAGCATGACCAGGGATAACTTGATAACGTGTGTACTGGGCAGGGTGACTGGTGAGCAAGATGGGTTGAGTACTCAGAGCCCTTCGGCCATGCTTCCCCTACACTCGACTCCCAGCCATCCCAGTGGTTTGCCGACCCCGAGTACGCTTCCACAGTTGGGTGGTGACTGGCAGGATGGGTTGCCCCTGGGGTGACCACCGGTAATTTCAAACATTGTAGCACCTTCACCTCCTCAAGGGTTAACTCCAGAATTATTGTTTCAGCTCGAATTAGCTAAGATCGAAGAGAGAAAGGCTATCAGGGTATCTGAGGTTCAACAGCAACAAAGGGCATGTGAGCTTCAGCAGCAACAAAGGGCATGTGAGCTTCAGCAGCAATTAGAATTAGCCAAGATAGAACAGAGAAAAAGTCACCAGCACATAGAGCTAGCAAAAATCCAAGCTGATTTAGAGTCGACTAGGTACTGTGCCGACATGGACGTAGAGAAGTCGCGAGTAGAGACAACGGGACAGCGACTTGGGGCTGGTAACCGTGTTCATGATCAATCTCTCTCGCACTTATTGAAACTGGTTCCGGTGTTTGATGAGAGTGGTGTAACAGAATTTTTCGCACGCTTTGAGAAGAAGTGCCAGGAACACCAGTGGCCAGAGAATAAATGGGCAGCACTTGTATCCTCTAGATTAATAGGCAAGGGTCTTAAAGCCTACGATGCGTTACCTTTGGAGTCATGTATTGTGTATGAGGATCTCAAGGAGGCTGTCCTGAGGGCTTACGAACTGCAACCAGAAACGTACCGTTTCAAGTTCCGGGGTGTAACCAGGGGAAGAGATAGCACCTTTTTGGAACACGCCCGGGACTTGTCCGATGCTATGGGGAACTGGCTCCGATCTGAGAAGGTAACAACATTTGATGGAATTAAGCATTTAATGATGTTGGAGCAGTTCTTTAAGAGCACGGGCGGTGATCTAACTTTGAACTTAAAGGAGAAAAACCCAAGAACTCTAGTCGAAGCAGCAGAAATGGCTGATCGATGGCTGTCGTTGATTCGGGGTTGCGGGTCCTCACAGAAGTACGAGGTAAGTGCTAAGGACCGTTATCCTCCCCCTCCCCGTAGCAATGACACATTTAAACAAAAGAGCCATGAAACTAAAACTGAATCCAAACCTTACACCACACCGTATAAGAAAAGTCAGGGGCCTTTTACATCACAGTATAAGCCGAAACCGAAATTTATGTGTTTTAGTTGCCACAAGGAGGGTCATAAAGCAAATGAGTGCCCTAGTCGACCTCCTCCGGCAGCCGTGTCTTTTGCTCACGGCATTGGAGTGTTCAAGTGGACATCGGAGTTTGTTAGAGGCAATTCTTCCGAGGTAAATACACTGCCAGTGCAGAAGGATCCGGAAGGCTTATTCCCTGTCCGTGATGCCTTTAGTGACCACATGGGACTCGGTTGTGTGGAGTGGGGGGGTAGAAGACATGAGGTGAGAATTTTGCGTGACACTGGGGCATCGCAAACACTGTTGAGGAATTTCACTGGTAAACCTGTAAATACGTAGCGGGTGGTTGTGGTTCAGGGAGTTAATGCAACAAGGTCATACCCGCTTGTAAGAATGAAGATGGAAGTTGATGGTGTGACTCGTGACCTGGATGTAGGAATTGTGGAGAAGTTACCTGTTGGGGGCGTCGACCTCCTTCTCGGCAACGACTTTGCGGGGCCTACTTCTGAGGCTCCACCCTTAGTCGTTGCCGAGAAGCCGGCCGACGTGAGTAGGGAGGAGCAGGAGTGGATTGAGAAGTGTCCGGTGCAACCTATGGCGTGTGTTGTCACCAGATCTCTTGCATCCAGGGAGTCACATTCTGGTCAACAGTCTTTAGACAACCGGAGGAAAGGTACCGAGAAGGGGTTGAAAGTTGATGCGGTTGAGAGTTTAGTATCAACGGACATTCTCGGGGACTCATTATTAGGACCGATTTTCGAGTCTGGAGAACACCCATTTACTGTTACTAAGAAGGCAGAGGATGGGCTTAAAAAGACGAAGAGGCAGCAACGATACACAGAGAGAGAGCAACGGGAGGCTAAATTCAATGTAGGAGGGGGGCACGAGTTGTTTCGCAAACACTTAGATAAGCTTGCTCCTTCGGACATTCGTAAATTGCAATTAGAAGACCCGGAGGTTCTTGAAATGTGGTACCGGTGCTGTCGAATTGAAGGAGGACAGTGATGCACAGTCGGGAGATTTTTACAAGTATCCCCTGACCATCATGGAGGTAGCAACAAGGTACCCTGACGCGTACCCTATGAGAAATGGGTCAGCGAAGACGGTGGTCCGAAACTTGCTAGTGTATTTTTCCCGATATGGTTACCCACAGGTAATTCAGTCAGACCAAGGATCCAACTTCACTTCTAACCTCTTTGTTCAAGCAATGCCGCAGCATGGGATTGTTACGGTTGTGTCATCTGCGTATCATCCAGAGAGCCAGGGTGTGTTAGAGCGATGGCACTCAGCCTTGGAATCTGTGCTTCGTTGTTGTTGCTTTGAGAGTGGGAAGGGTTGGGATCTTGGCCTGCCATATGTTTTATTTGCTGCACGGGAGGTACCTGGGGAAAGTTTAGGATTCAGCCCTAATGAGCTCGTCTTTGAACACCGTGTCAGAGGGCCTCTCCATATGGTTAAAGAAATATGGGAGGGCGCAGAAAAACCTTGTTCTATGTTCAAGTATGTCCTCGACAGTCGAGAACGGATGTTGAGCAGTCTGGAGTTGGCTGGCCGTAATTTGACTAGCTCTCAGGCCCTCATGAAGGACAGGTACGACCTCAAGGTTAAACTCAGGGAGTTTCACGTGGGTCAGGAGGTGTTGATTCTACTGCCCCTTGTAGGTCACCCCTTATCCGCGAAGTACACTGGTCCTTATAGGGTGGTTGAGAAGCTTTCGGACCTGGATTACTTGGTAGCCACTCCAGACAGACGTAAGCGCGATCAGTTATGTCACGTTAATCTCATGAAGGAGTATGTGAGGCACACCATGAGCCTCTCACTGTGCCTGTGATGACGTTTAGCAGTCAAGGTGGAGAAGGAGAACGGGACAGTCAAGCTCAGGTGGAGGATAACTGGAAGGATAAGAAATTCAAATGGGCGCCTGAGTGTGAGAAGGCGTTTGGAGTAGTAAAAGACCTGTTGTGCACTCACCCGATCCTCAGGGCCCCTGACTTTAGCCTACCTTTCCAACTAGCAACGGATGCTAGTGGTGTGGGGGCTGGTGCCATCCTTATGAAAAAGGACGATGATGGGCTGGAGCATCCTGTTAGTTTCTGCTCGGAGAAGTTCAATTCAGCCCAGGGGAGCTGCTCTGTTGTCGAGAAGGAGCTGCTGGCAGTTGTGCTTGCTCCGGGGCATTTCGAGGTCTATGTTCCAGCCTATGGTTCGGTCGTTGTAGTTTACACAGATCATCACCCTCTCAAATTCTTGGACCAGTTTCACAATCGGAATATGAGGCTGACCGGGTGGTCGCTGGTGTTACGGGAGTATGGCCTGGACATACGCCATATTGCCGGTTGTGACAACGTGGTTGCAGATTGTCTTTCAAGGGTGGATGATCCTGGGTAGATTGACACACGGGTAGCCTCCTGCTTTAGTTTGAATAGTATTTTGCGCTTGGTGCTTGTTGGCTCGCGGTTGTAGTCCAGCATATTGGGTCGTAAAGCAGGAGTTGAGCGTTTGGTATAGAAGAAAAAAACTAGGCTTGCCCCTATAGTGCAGCCGAAATAAACAAATTAAAAACATAAAAATCAAATAAAAACTCTTTCTTTGATAGTTGAATTTTTTCAGTATGTTATAGCAGTAATTCTGAGTTGCACTCCTCTCAGAATGCTGGGCTAGAGAAGCTCGCTCTTGAGGAGCATAACTACATATGAGTTAACCTACTGTATTGTGTTGGGGAGGGTTATAATTTTGTAAAATGTTTTGTTGAGAACTGTGCCAGATATTTACTGCCGCTGGGTGATGGGAAGTAGAGATGTAGCATGGGTTCTAACCATCAGATTTGTTTGAGCTTTGGGCCTCTGAGAACAATCTTGGGGGGGGGGGGGACGTTAACCACTCCGTTAGAACCGCATGGCTTGTCCTACAGTGACTCGCTAGGATCGCCAGGGCAGTGGATGTGGCTACAGCTGATGTATTATTGTGTGCTTTATTTCATATGAAAGCTCGTGTCATGGGCAGTCCAGAAAGGCTCTTTGTTTTCGCCCATGTCAAGGCTTTATATATTTAATTGCAAAGTATATGTTTTATCATTAAGTAGTAATGATAGGATTTGGGAGAGAGAGAGAGAGAGAGCAGAACAGAGTGTGAGAAGGCGCGCTTTGTTTTTTGCCATGCTCGATGACGTCACGGCTGGCTGGCCTCTTGGGGATTGGTTGGAGGAGTTTTTTACCATGCTTGGTGACGTCATGGTTCGTTGGCCTCTTTGGGATTGGCTGGAGGACTTGTTACCGCTTTGCCTACGCAGTGCGAGCTAGTGCTAGTATATATACAGCTCTCTTGCCACTCTCTCCCTCAGATTTGGTTTCTAGAACACATCCCTCTTATCCCTTTGATATCTGTTTCCTTCTCTGCACCTGAGAACCTTTTCCTCTGCCTGTCTCTCTCATTTTCCATATCTTTCACCACCTTTTATTAATATTATACCCCCTCTGGTTAACTCTGCATAATCAGCTTCATGCTGGCCAGTTGTATTGTGCATTAAGGTCTTATATAACCCATGTATGTTTACTGTAGTTGTTAAGATAAGTTGATCACGAAGCATTGGTTGGCATTCACATTGTTCAGTACCGCTACCTATAATTATTAGTGTTCTGCTGGATTAGATAATGCTAGACTAGGAGTCTGATACGATAAGGTATTGTTTCCAATGGGTGCTGGCTTTAGTTAAAAGCTGCACGACATACCTGAGAACTGGAGTTGATTGGGTAAATTCTAGTCTGTGTGCCATTGAGAGTAGAGCATGCACGAATGAGGGCTTTTTGCCTATACCATTCTGCACTGTTCTAAGCTCGGTTGTTTGTCTTTGAGGTACGCCAGGAGAACGCTTAACCTGACAAGCGCGATATAGACCTAGGTGCTAGTTATTTGTGCATTTCTAGCCCTGGATTCTGACAGAATTCGTTATATTTACAATATAAAGCATTATTTGTTTTCGGTATGCTTTTATTTTACATATATGATGTATATATGAACCTTCAAGAGTGCTAAAATAAGTGGGAAAAGCATTTGGGTGGTGAAAAACGAAGATATTGGCCACCCGGTCATAATCTCAGGCGAGAGAGAGCCACAGGCAGCCCTCCCCTCTCGCTGTCTGGGAGTCAACTGAGACGAGCGGGGCGGTGTGTGCCGGTGTCTGGGTGTTGCATAACGATCTTTTATGCAGCCCACTTGTGCTACATTATCGCGGGAGAGAAAAATAACCGATAAATGATAATAAGAGGATAAATAGGTGATAATTGAGGAGGGGGGGGAGGGGGGAATAAGGTGGGGAAGGAGGGGAGGGGGAGGGGTGAGAAACACATGGATGAGTACTAGAGGGGAATTATCTCACCTAGAGACAAAATCCTTTGTTTTGATAGACCCTTTTTTTTTTGGAAGGCTTTTTTTATGGTCTTGCTTCCGTGAGGCCTATCGCGTTCCCTATAGGAAGCCTTCTGTGAGGCCTATCGCGCTTGCCGGGTTAATACTTCAGTATTAAGGTTTCTCAAGAGAGCTACCCTTCACTATAACGTAATACTTGACGCACAGACTTGAGATTTGCACTAGGCTATGCGGCATGCCATGCGCACCAGTATCTCGTATCATTGACTCTAGCTAGACTTTATCAGTCATAGTAGACATTAAGTATATTAAACCAATTACTCTTATTATGCATACCCGTTTATGATTACACAAGCATTTCGCAGTTTAGTTTGATGTATTGAGACACAAACGACTTAGGCTCTTTTTGTTGATAGGAATACTGCATTGTCGTGGCGATTATTATTGTTGTAGCGTTTAGGATATTCTTGGCTCCGACTGCATTATATCCTGCCTTTTTGTGAGCATAGCCTGCTCGAGCATTGTTCCGCTGCCTGCCTTTTTGGGTTCCATTTCCGATTCGAGCATCTTGATAGCATCTAACATTTAAAGAAGATTCCTTGTTGGTGTTGAAGGACTTTAGTGCACTTTCTTTCATGCAGGAGTGCCTGACATTTATTGATTAAAGTAACGTAAGCTTTAACTTCCCTTACCACCTTACTTTGCATACCATAACCAAGCACCTTCGGTTATAGGTAGTAATAGGCTGTTTTCACATAACATTAAGCCTAGAGTAGACGCACATTTATTGAGAGTTTGATAACCTATTATTGCATATAGAACTCTGGAGAGTATTATTGTGTTCTTTGTTCACTGGGAATATACATCAGAGGTTGGATCTAGCGCTTTCCGTTGTAGCATTTATGCCATTACTAGTCCAACGAATAAGAGCCCTGATATATTTAAACCTCAGTTTTAACACTAAATATGTACAGAATTGAGGTTTACCTCAAGGTATTCTTTGAAATAAAGTATGTAATAGTCAAAACCAGTAATAGTGGGGCAGATAACTGGAATAATCGTTCATTTCTGGAAACAAGCACCAACATTGGCACACATACTCCTTGGGGATTGCTCTTTTGATGAAACCTGTTAGCCACCTAAAAATTCAAGATGGCGGCCATTTTTCAAGATGGCCACCATTGAATATACAGAAACATTTCATTTCGCAATAAAATCGCAAAGACTTGTCCTATTTGAATGATCTTGGTGTCAAATCATACATTTTTCACTATGTAGAATCCGAATTTGGAACCATGGACTTACTCACTAGCTTCCTTGTACCATAATATCAGTCCCGGAATCATAATTAGGGTAAAAAGTGCCCATACCATCAGTCCGATATATTATTGGATGTACATGTAGGCAGTAGGCCTATACTTGTTTGTCACTTATTGTCTTGCTGCCTGGACGAGTATACTACAACACTTCTAAACTCGCATCTGCAGCTGCACAGTGCCGTGCAGGTCAGACCAAAGCAGTAGCATTGGCATCGACCGCAGCATTCCGACTTGCATCCACACTTGGTCAGCTGCTGGCAACTCTCTGCAATGGGTGGGAGCTCTGTCCAAACGATCTGCCACAGATCTCCTTTCTTGGTCCAGCCCCAGTTGGCAGGAGTCTGCGTTTCTGGTTGACGTACTGTTGACTGACTCCAGATGCAGCCTGCCTGGTAGGCAGCACGCTTCACGTGCTGCTTCAGTGCTGCTCGGGTTGGAGGAATGGCTTCGTACGACCTCTGCTTCCGAGCAAACATGTCCAACCTCGCATCATCGACACCTTCAGCTGTGCTGGATCTGTCGTACATCATGACCACGAACTTCTCCAAGGTCTCCAGGTCTTCATCATCAACTACCGGTGGGTATAGGCTGAGTTTGCTGAAGACACTGGAAGCCTCATCACAAACATCCCAGGTTTGCCAAGCAGACTTCTTCCCTTTGCCACGGAATGCTGAAACGACATTGCAGCCAGTGAAGGCATGGAAGAAGAGCATCCCTTTGCTCTTTTCTGCAAGAGTGCAACACAAGTCATGTACAGGAACCCACCTCAGGTTCTGTCCTTGGCCAAAGGCAACCCACAACTGCTGCAGACCTAGCTCCTGAAGTGCCTGCAGAACACTGACTGCGATGACGCCAACATCTGTGTCGCTGGCTTTGACCATGATGTCTTTGCTGCCTGCTTCTGTTGCATGCACAAAGATCCGCGTGTCAGCTTCTTCATGACTGCACAGTGCCACCCCAGCCAGATTGATAGTGCGGTTGCTGACAGCATCTTCTTCCTTGGTCACAATGACCACATTTGGTGTGGCCACACGTGCAATCTTATCAGCCAGAAAGTTGAACAGCTCGGCTTTGTTGTCATTTTCTCTCAGGAAGTTTCGCCAGTTTGAGGGAATTTTGCCCTTAGCTGTCACCCTGTGTCCTCGTTTTGATCTAGTTTCAGCTTTCAGACTAGATGGCCGGTAGACATCAAACACAATGTCTGTTCTCTTGTACTTGGTAGAGTATGCTTGTATTCTAGGAAGGACATCGAGCATTGCGTACTCTTCGAACGTCTTTGAACTCTGTGGGGGCAGACTGTTCACCAACGCTGCACCATCAAAGATGATGGTGTCGGCATCTGGCTCTGCCTCAGGGGTTGTAACTTGGCTCTGAAGAATGGTAGTGAGGTGGGATTTCTGACAGGTGTGGAGCTTTCCACCATCACTGAGGGCAGCAGGATGTGACTGGTTCTCATGACGGAAGAACTCCTTCAAGTCACACTCTCTGCTCTGGCATGATATGAACAGCTTGGAGAACAGTTGACAGTCTTCCTTCAGCACTTTTTGCTTTGAAGAGTCAACAGAGGCTGGTACCTGTCGGAAAAAGTCAACCCTGTTCTTCTTGATTGGTTCATAGAAGGTGAATTCGTCTTCCCCTTCCAGTCCCTTCATAAACTCCTGGAAATGGACCTTGCCTTTCTCTACGTGTGTGCCAATCAGCTCGACGGCAGTGTGGTGAGCAATATTCTTTGTATCAAGCGAAAGCAGGTCCCGACTCTCCTCCTGGAAAGGATTGCACATATCTGTCATGGCTTGTGAGAGCTTTTCTACTTTCTCAAGGAACACTCTTTGTGCTCGTTCTGTCTCCTCATGGTGGCTGGTGTGTTCAGTACCCTCTTTGGTCCCACATGCTTCCTCATACTGTGCAACCAAGTGGCTGACTTGAGGACCAGCTATCATCCATCTTCTCAGTGCTGATGGGTCTTCAGTCACGCCGATCACACCCCCGTCTGCCTTGATGACAGCGTTGGCCTGCTCGTGAGCTTGGTTAATAGCCATTGCTGTGAACTGTCGGCTTGATTTGTGTACAACAAAGTTTCCACTCGGGAACTCCTGAGCCAGCTGAGGATGCTTCTGTTCCAGGGTCACCATGTCGCTGTAGTGGATCGGAAGCCACCGTGCATAGTTTACATTGTTGTTGGCAAAGAAGTACGGTATCAGCTCAGCCAGTGACTGACAGTACAGGAAGAAGTTGGCTTCCCTGAATGATCGGATCAACAAGAGGATCACCAGTTCCATTGACAGCACCATATACCAGAAATGAAACTGGGGACTTTTTGCAGTTTGCGATGCTCACACCAAGCTTCGATGCTAGGCACCTCTTCGGGTTGTTCATCTGTCTCTTTCGAGTAGTCCGTGTGGGCTGCCTTCAGAAGCTTGTACAGACTGCATTCTGTTATCTGGTGCATCTGTCATGTCCTAGTGATGCTCGAAGCTGTCAGAAATGAATCTGCTGTCCCAGGAGATGCTATCCCTGCCTCCAAGAGGGCTCCTGTCCAACCACTGTCCTGGAGTAGAGTTCCAATGGACTTCAGTGTCGCCATCTCTATAAGCAAGCCTCCGAACATTATGACGAACTTGTCCTCACCGTAGATTTCAGGCCAGTGCCACTGGACCTGCTTGGCTACTGCATATATTGGCTGGTCAGCAGCAATGACTGGCACCTTACTGGGGTTCAGAAATACCACTATCTCCTTGATCTTGTCCATCACATGCTTGACTGTAGCAACCGAGTGGGCCTGATCTCGCAGCAGAGGCAACAGTGATGTAATGCTGACCTCAAATGGCTTTCCTCTCTTCTGTGAAGCATGGTGGGCTGACCAAGTCACATCCACTGGCCCATCTGTCACAGTGACCTTCTCCAGCCACTCATACTCCATTGCCAGTTGTGGCCTCAGCAGACTGGTGTCTGGGTGTGTCACACCACTCTGGGGAGGAGAGGGTTTCTTCTTGGTGAAGAAGGCGGGCCGGACATTGGTGAAGGTGTCTGGAAGTTCTGGAACTGTCTTCACTTTCTCCTCTCCGAACTTCAGCTGTCCACGCTCTTCACCTTTGTCTTCTTTGGTTGGGTGCTGGAAAACAGAGACGCTGGTTCCATGGAAAGAAGTGGTCGCTGTCGTTGCAGTGGGATTGTAGTCTATGTTGTCCATGGCTGCTGTGGTGAACAGCCCTTTTCGCAGAACTGGTGGACAGACCACCTCATCCTCCACGTACTTGCTGACTGTTGCATCTCCCAGCTGTGCAGATATCTGTAGCACCTTGTCGTATGAAATTCTCATGCCATGCTCGTTAAGCATTTCCACCAACTTTCTCTTTCTGGTCTTTGTGTAGACGGACATCCCCATGTAAACAGGGAATGGGGTCTCTCTGTCTTTGGAGTGTCTGTGAGTTGCTGCTCCTTCTTTGTACCTTGTGTAGCAGTTGTACTGAAGCAGCTGAGCAATTGCTAGATCTGTCTTTGATGCGCCAAACCTCAGTTGAGATTTAATATCCACTCTGTGTTCAAGCATGGCCACAAACTGAAGAAGAGTGAGTGGAATGGCCTGCTCGATGCACCCCTCATAGAAGGTTCCATCAAATGTGGACTTGTGGTCCAGCATAATGTCTTCGCAAGGTGTTAGCTGCTTTTCCAAGGATAATAGCTTCACTATAATAGTCAGAGGCTTCTGACAAGACAAAGCCCACATATTTCTGGAAAGCCAGAAGAACATCCCTTCCCTGCTTGTGCACTTCCAACTCAGGTATTTCTGACAGCAGTTTTTCCTTCAGTCTTGTGGAGTTGACAGCAGGTGCATCAACACCCAGCTGTTCCAGGCGCTGGGCATACAGGTGAACTATGTCTGCAAGTCGGAAGACTGCAGGACCCTCGCCAGATCTGGTGGTCTCCACTAGATATGTGACTAGCTCTGAGAATGCCTGTGGGTGGGCATCCTCTTCGGGTGCACGTTCCTGTTCCAGTCTCTTGGTGGCTCTGAGGTACGTCCTCTCTCTATTGTACAGGTCTGTCAAGCATGCAAAATGGTATTTGAGCTCCTGTGCAATAGCATCTCTACCTTACAAGAAGTTTTCCGTCATTTAAAGTTTGGGCACATTCATTAAGTCTGTTATTGAGGTTCATCGTCATAACTTGTCTGAGTTCAGAGGATGGGGCTTCTTTGTCACATATGAAACACGTTTGGCCTTCAAGGCTGGTTCTACGCAGCTTGGTCTGGCATTCTACTGGCTGAGCACTCTCTGCTCTTCTTTTTCTGGCTCTCTCTAGTTTCGTGTTGTTGAACATAAGGCGACAACTTTGGTGATACTGCGCCTTGTTCCTCCTCAGAGTTTCTTCAATGCCACCACCATCATCAAGTCTGGCTGGATCAAGAACAATAGGCATCTCATTAATTGCGTGAAAGAGGGGAATAGTAGTCGCAATCATAGTGTAGCCATCATGGTCTTGTGGTTGTTGTGCACGTGGTGACTTGAGCTCTTCACTCTTCTTCTTCTGGCAAAGACAACACTTGCTCCAGTCAGTCCGGAATTTAGACGGTCCTGGATCTGTATTTGCCATCTTGGTGAATACAGTATGATACTTATCTATAACACAGATATAATAGATAACAGATAATCACAGTATATAACAGATAATCACAGTATGATATAACACAGTATGTTATATGATAACAGATATAACAGATAATCACAGTATGATAATTATCTGTATTCAGTGAATCAAGGCCGAGGGGTTATCTTTTTACCACCTTGATCACAATCATGCACAATAAGGTATGGGATACGACTAGGTTCGGGAATCAAATATATGACCTACACCTAGCCCGATCGTTCATCCAGTATCATTTAAGTCCCGTGCGATCTGTATACCATCCAGGTAACTACATGCAAAGCAATGTAAAGCCCCGTTACCCTAGGCTCGGCTCTCCCGCGCTGGCACACCCTGTCAATTTAGGCGAGGCTATCTAACTAAACATCTATGTTAAACTACATGTAATCAACAGTAGCTAACTGATGCGGGGCTTATTAGACAGCATTTGGGACACTAAACTAATTATTTAGCTACACTAAACTAATTATTCAGCTGATACTGAACCCCATACTGAGTTTCTCAGCAGCGGTGCCACCAGTGTGCCCTGGCTGTGCGTTGACATCCGCTCTGTTGAGCTACTACTCTACACCTTCTGCTGCAAGTCTCTCAACGTCCCCCCCCCCCCCCCCCCACCGCATCGTGTCATGTCCAGTTTGGAAGCCTTGTACAGGAAGATGCTACACATACTAAACCTCTAACACTACTACGATATACACTACCATGTATTTTAGCCGAGTCAGACGTAACATGAACCTCTAATTTAGCAGAATATTAGGATTCCGGGACTGATATTATGGTACAAGGAAGCTAGTGAGTAAGTCCATGGTTCCAAATTCGGATTCTACATAGTGAAAAATTTATGATTTGACACCAAGATCATTCAAATAGGACAAGTCTTTGCGATTTTATTGCGAAATGCAATATTTCTGTATATTCAATGGCGGCCATCTTGAAAAATGGCCGCCATCTAGAATTTTTAGGTGGCTAATGGGTTTTATCAAAAGAGCAATCCCCAAGGAGTATGTGTGCCAAATTTGGTGCTTGTTTCCGGAAATGAACGTTTCTCCTGAAATTTGCAGTTATCTGCTCCACTATAACCAACACCTTGTACCAGGATGTCCTACTGAAGGATATGGCGTTACATGTTTAGGCTTTAGCCGCTATCACACGGACAACTTTCACCAAGCATAACAGAGTTTCATTGAGCAAATTTGGTCTAGCAGCTTGGCGTAATTAGCACACGGTACCTAGCAGTTTTGCCGAGCAAAGTGAAACACACGAAGATCTATCATGAATTACTGACAAAAACATATGCTTTATGAAAGTGTCCTGTCTTCAAATTGAGTTTAATATCTTTAAATTAGTATGAATATTACACTTTATTAATATAATTATGTTGCGCATGTCAAAATTCATCATTCCGACGAATTATTGTTGGGAAAACTAGGCTATAGCCTAGCCGCACTGAATGACACTGCTTGCTCAGAAGTTATTCACTTTAAAGTAGGCCTAATTTGTTGTTTTTAGTGAACCCTTATCAATATATAGAACAAAATCTACTACCCACCTTACGAAAAACGCCAACTTGATATTGATAAGCTTCATGCATTATGGGTTTTATCGTAATATTAATCAATTATAGCATTATATTGTATGCTCAGTGGAACACCATGTGATTATAAGCAACAGAGATAATGTTTCATTGCATACTGCAGTATATTTTTCTATTAAACTGTTAAGATGTAGTCCTACCCGGGTATAAATTAATTCCAAGCGTGAACTACCTGTAGCCTAACTACTAGTAGCCTATGTGTTAATCTTAATATCTATCATATAAAACATAATTAACAAAGTAGGCCTAGGCACATTTTAATAATATAGAATAAAGCAAACATAGCCTATGAATGATAGCATTGATTAAATTAGTTAGAATATGATCTAACATTATAGCTAATTTAATCAATGCTATCATACTCTAACTAATGCTACCTTTATTAACCAATTAAATAATCATCAATAGTAAAATAATTATAAAATATTAACCAACCTATTATCAATTCTGCTTCTATTAACCCTATATAGACAAGTAAAAATATACTAAGAACAAAACAAAAAAATATATAAGAAGATAAAAAACATCGTCCTCGCCGGGCCTCGAACCTGCAACATCAGAATTATCAGATTCAAAAGTGTTACCGTTGCTGCTAGGCTAGCGCGACACTGGTAAGGGAGCAGTGGGACAGTTATTTGAGCGGAGTATGGCTTTTGCTATTGTACTTCAGCTTATCTTTGTCGCTTTATTGCAAAGTATTTTGAGATTAATACATCTATATCATATATATACCACTCAAAATTATATATTACAAAGCTTTAAAAACATGCAACGAGTACATTTAGGTCGGATTAGTGTTAAATAATGCCGAGGAGACAGCCATGAAAGTTGCAGGAGAGTGATGCAACTCTACTTCACTCCATTTTTTGCTGTATTTTACGTAATTTACCGTTAAATATGTAACGAATCTTACAAATTCATTAACATTATATTTGTTTAGTCTTCCTCGCCCATACATCAGGGACAGGAGCCATAACAGCTTGTGAATAGACCATTGGAAAGAGACGAAATATCAGTGCGAAATATGGACAAAAGAACTTAGTCAAATGAGCTTTGGTTGTTCAGCTAACTGTACATATAATATGATTGTTTCGGGTTTAATATAATAATTTGTAAACTTTATAAGTAGTAGGCATAATTTATGCGCACATTTCCGATTTATATATTTAAATTGAAGTTCTATTTATCAGGAAGTATAGGTTTTATACCAATCCTTTCGGTGAGCATAATTTCGCCAAGCAATGATTAGTGAAAAGAGTTCTGGCTTTGCTCAGCGAAACGCCCTAGTTTGGAGTTTTCGCCAAGCAGCATGCTTGGCGAAATGTTGCTTTGCTCAGCGAAAGTTGCCCGTGTGATAGCCCCTAGCTCGTGTGGGTCGCTTTATGCATTTTTTTTTTTTTTTTTTCGAGAATTGTACATGTGTAAAATGCAAAATTATAAATAATCAGATTATCTGCCCTCCAGACTGACTCTCTCTGCTTGTTTGATTGTCTCTCAACGGAATCACTATAGCAATTTAAAGCAATACAATCAGTTCTTTGCGAACTGTGACACACCCGACTACTTTAGATTCGCCAAGCATTGTGAAGACTTGAAAGTAAATTTTGAGAAGTGCTTCCAAAATCTTCATGGAAGAGAACACAGCCTATATTTGTTTGAAAAACCCTTTCTTATGAATGCTAGGGAGTTTAGTGATGCAGCTATGCAGCTGGATATACTTGACATTCAGGCCAACTCTGCTGTCTGCTCTCCAATTATTAATTTCCAATCAAAGTCTTGTTGAGTTTTATCCGAGAGTAGACAGGAAAAAGCTACCACATATTCATCACAATGCATGCTTTTGGGCTGTTCAGTTTGGAAGTACTTATGTCTGTGAACAGTCATTCACTCGGATGAAGATGAATAAATCAAAGTACCGTACCGAACTAATATTACAGACAACCACTTGGATGCCATCCTCCAACTTGGAATACTTCCTTTGCAGCCAAATGTAGACAAACTTGTGATAGAAAAACGTGAGCAGTTTAGTGGGAAAGGAAGTTAAAGATGCAAGTTGCATGATTTATGTATGATACCGGTACTTATGTATCTATATTATTTTTGCATGTAGGCTACCTATTTGTCACAACAAAAATGATTTCGTATGTTTCAAAATTCAAATGAAATTTATGAAAAAAAAAAAATAATTATGTAATATACTGCTATAACCCCAGATTAATGCATATTGATACATAAACCTTTTGTTATAAAATGTTTTTGTTTTTCTATGTGAGTGAGGGAGACAAAAGGCAGACCTGCCTATAGTGAGTGCCTCCCCCATAGTTGAAAGAGTGACAGGGCCAAAATCAAGGGACGTTCGAGCCAAAATGCCTGGACACACGGAGTTTGAAGCAATTTAAGTCATAGCAAGAGGGAAAGACTGATTCTGGGAGAGAGTTCCAGAGCTCAGCTGTTGAATAAAAGAAAGTCTGAGAGTAATGTTTCACTCTTGGGTTGGAGAGTTGCACAGAGTAGGGGTGGAATTGTGTTGCAAGACGGGTACCACGTGCCCTACGTAAAGGAAGTGGTATACACTGGGAAAGCTCTGAGGAACACTGATTATTATAGTAGCGATAGAATAGCGAGAGAGATGCAACATTGCGGCGAAGAGAGAGAGATTGCAGAGAGTTGGTGAGTGGACGGGAGGTAATGATACGAAAGGCCTTCCTTTCAATGTTGTCTAGGAGAGCGGTGTGAGAGGAACCTCCCCACACATGTGAACAATACTCAATACAAGGACGCACTATGCCCCTGTACAGAGCAAGAAGCTGTACAGGGGTAAAGAACCCCCTAAGGCCGTTGAGCACACCCAGCTTCTGGGAGGCTGCCTTAGCAAGACTGGTAATATGGTCCTTCTAACTGAGAGCAGAAGAAAAAGAGACACCAAGAATATTGAGAGAAGATGAAGGATTGATTTTTGTATTGTTGAAGAATAAGGGATAGTCCGCCAGGAGTTCCTGACGGGTAGATAGATGGAGAAATTGGGTTTTGGAAGCATTAAAGGTAACAAGGTTTTCTCTGCCCCAATTGGAGTTAGTACTAGTGTCACTGTTTAGTAAATAAAGCTACTTTTACATACTCAAAAACACTAACTCTACTAACATATCCCAGGTAAGCCAGGTATGAATTACGCTGTAAACTTCAGTCTAGCAAATACATACTGGCCCTCAAGACCGTGACTAAATCAAGAATTGGCTCTCGAAAGGTTTTAAGTTTGACACTCCTGGTCTAGAGTTTTTAGAGGTGGACTCCCGTTGGAACAGTTTTATGCAGACGATTTAGTCCTAATAGCTGACAATATGCAAGATGCTGATGCCAAATTCATGAGATGGAGAGAGGGCATGGCGAGCAAGGGTTTAAGAGTCAATATTAACAAAGCTAAGGTTATGCATTGTAGATTGAGACGAGACAATGTGGAAAAGAGTGGTGCATACCCATGTGCATTGTGTGGAAAGGGTGTGGTCGCTAACTCGATTCGATGTAGCATCTGTCGATGTTGGGTGCACCATGGAAGTAAGCGCTGTAGTAGAATAAAGGAACCCTTGCCAAAGGATAAGTCAGAAATAGAGAAATTTGAGTGCGTATTGTGTAAAGGCGAGCTTGTGTTAAGTGATGATCCTGTGGCTGTGAATTTTTAAAATGAGTCATTGGAGCTGGTGGACAAGTTTTGTTAGCTAGGGATACCATCTCTGCCGGTGATGGGGCCGAGGCTGCCACTGTCGCTAGAATTAGATGTGGCTGGGGGAAGTTCAGAGAACTGCTGCCAATTCTGACCATGAAAAGAATGCCTCTCCCCCTGAAGGGAAAGGTGTATGTCTCATGTGTTAGAAGTGCAATGACGTATGCCTCAGAAACATAGGCCGTTAAAGTAAAGGATGTCAACAGAATGGAACGTAATGAGATGAGAATGGTGGGATGGATGTGTGGGGCCAGGCTGCAGGATAGAATAACAAATGATGAGCTGAGGAGACGTTTAGGTATAAAGAGTATTAGCGAGGTGATGCGTACACGTAGACTGGGATGGTATGGACATGTGGAGAGAATGGATGAACAAAATTGGGTGAAAAAATGCAGGTCTATGATTGTGGAGGGAGCTGCAACAAGGGGTGAACCGAGGAAGGCCTGGGACCGGACTACACTTGCGTATCTCAAATCCAAAAACTTGGCAAGTGAAGCAGCCCTTGACAGGGTTGCCTGGAACGCCGCCATTAGGACAAGAAACTGAAACTGCAAGTATGTGTGGAGCACTCAGTCTTAAAATGGTATGTACGGTATGTATGTATGTACGTACAATTTGTGTTTCTTAACTTCATTTTGAATTTCTAACAAGTTTCAATTTCCATCTTAACTATTTCAGAGATTTTTCTTTCAATTACTGGCAATGTTAATGCTTCTTTTTAACACGATGGGAGATTATCATTTGCGGTCATTTGTGCGAGATGTATAAAGTTTTTCTACACTTCAATTTTTTGTAACGGCTTTCTTATACATACCGTCTACGGATTTTGTCCAAGTCCAAATTTTTGGACTTGTCATAATTCGGGCTGCAGATTTTTTTTTTTTTTTTTTTTTTTTTTTTTTATTGAATTGAATTTTGAACTTAATTGACATTTCATGAATTTTTGCATTTGGAATCAATCAAATAATGTTCTATTTTCGTTCAGTTCATTCTGACAATTTTGTTGTAGTGTTCTGAGTGATTTTTGTTCCTACATTTTTTTTTTTACTATTTTAGTGTTTCGTTTTTTGCCTTTTATTACAGCTACGGACTGTATACATCAGTAGAATTCGTTCGCTAATATGTATGGCTAATTTTTTTTTTTACAATTGAATTCTAACAAGTTGAGTTTTCCCTCACGTTTACTTCAAGTTATTTTTTTTGGATCACAGTGTTTTTATATTGACATGTTCAATGTTTTAATTCATGTTGGCTTGCTGTACAATTGGACTCCGTTAAGTTTTTCAACAATAATGGGTATTTCGATTTCTTCGAGCTGAAATAGTTCGTCTCATTTCCGTAGAATTTTCTCAAAGAAGTTCAAGCAGCAACAGTTCTCATGACATTCAAATTAGGCCCAGAGTTTCAAAATCTGATATATATATTTTGTCTGGAATGAGGACATATTTTGCAATATATACAGTAGATGTTTAAATATCTCTGTTTTAGGACCATTATTTCAAAAGAAATATACCTGGAAAATATTTATTTTAAAAAATTGGCAATTTTGATTACACTGACGGAGAGTGAGACGTTATTCTTTTTGGGAGTTATTTTGAAAATTAATATTTTGTTTTTACGAGTATACAGATGGGATTTTTGTTAGTGGTGTTCTTTGGAGAACAGACATAAAGAAAAAGAAAATGTGTATACTATCTATGACATTATCTTTGAAAATCGTTTATTTTTCCTCAACATTTATATGATAGTGTGTGGGTTTTTATGATAAAATAAAATGTAAGAGTTGGTTTATTAATATATGTATGTAGGGTACTTGACATTTATTTTTTTCGAAATGGTTTAAACAAAATGTTTTAACAAATTTGGAAGGTATTATGATATGCACCTCAGGTTTCACCTATGTGGACTTCTGTGTTTATTATTAATATTCTGTTATTTTTCCTATGGATTTTTTTTTGTTTTTAATTTCAATTGTCTATTTTAGTGTTTACCGTTTTATAGATTTGCATTTATGTACTTTGCTTTGTTAATCAAGTTACAGCAGACTTAATTTCATTATAATAAGTCTGTGTATGTTTTTTTTTTTTTCTTTGCTGGGAGCTTTGTTTAGAAATACTGCCTTTAGTATTTTCTTTTGCAATTTTGTTTTGTACATTGTCTTTGCATTTTTGTTTTGCTTTGTTCAATTTTTATCCGTTCTTCATATATAATTTATTCCAATTTATTGGTGCATTTCTATAACTTTATTTTTATTAACAAATTACTATAACATTCCTTGCCACTTACATTTTCTTCAATTTAATCTTTGTATTTTGCTTTTGGTCTTTGCCTTACATTTTTCTTTGTACTCTCATATACTTTTAAGTATTTGCCTTGAGGTGGAACGCAAGTATTTAAATGGGGGTGTATTACATGTTAGATTCAGTAATAATTATAGGAATAAATTGTACACCTCTCATATAATTTTAAGGTGGTTTACTCGCATTGCATGGTATATTTATGCGGGTGACTGTACATCCATGACAGTATTCATTGTAACTTCTTAGTTCTTTTTGTCATGTCAGTTTTGTTTCCCACCCATTTTAAGCTTACCTCGCACTTATGATTCTCTCCATGCTCTGTTCATGTGACCAGAAGGAGTGATGGGATTTTCCACAACCGAGAAGGTGTGTGGCAGGGAGGAGAGGTAGGGTGAGTGAGAAGGTTGGGGGAACACTTAGACTTGAGATATGGGACGATCACAACCCCGGGAGATTCCCTCCAAAACTTAGGGAATTCTCTTTGTACTATTTAAAACTACATTTGCTTGAATACATCAACGTGGGTTGGATTCAAAGTTTCCTTTACCTAATTAAGTAGAGGAATGGTGGCGGCGTATCTATCACATCTATTATATTTATCTACCTATCTACGAGAGAGCATAGCAGGACGCAGAGTGACTACAGTATACTTCAATCAACCTAAACTACATAATTCCATAAGGAAACCTCATGAACGGTTAACCCTTACTATAACACCATTAGGAACGACACCCTCAGTTCTCCTAACTTGGTATCAACAACCATTACATAACAGTGGTGTCAAAAGCATCACATAACAAAACTTAACCGAACCAAGTTGCACATTAAGCCAACTTGATTTAACACCTAACGAGCGGCCTAGGCGGTAAATAATATGTACCGCCCAGCGGGGTGTTTTTACCCAAAATAGGGTTGTTTACGTGATCATTTTCATGCCTAAATAAGACCCAGAGCGTAAAACAAGTATCTAACCCTGAAAGGGCATAAACAGAGCTTTCCAATGACATCTCAACGATCCTTGTACGACCGCTAGTTTTCTTGCAACATTCGCGCAACACGAGTGCAAAAACCATGTAATTCGGTACTTTCCCTACATAATTCCCTGTGTAGCGAGTGCGAGAGGGTGGAGGAGGGTGGGATTCATGTCAGTTGGTTCACCGCGGTGGTCTGGAGCAGTCATACGCTCGCTACTCTCCTGCCACCACTTATCTCTCTCTCTCAGCAACATTACGTGCTGAAAATGGCACACGACTTATGTTGTGAGCCGCCACATAGTCCAAATTTCTTCCACTCGACATATGTTGCGCGCCGCCAGTTAAGGGTTAAAACATCATAACATGTGACAAGAATACACCGTGAATACAAAATATAACTCAAAGCAAACGCGAGGGAAAAACTTATCAAAATTAAATTGTAAACCAAAAATTAGCCACACATATTAGTGAAATGAATTCCACCGATTTATACAGCCCTTAGCTGTAATAAAAGGTTGCCAGGAGGCAAAAACTAATTCACTAGAAGGGCATAATGAAAATATGAAAATACCCACCCCCCCAAAAAAAAAAAAAACACACACAAAAACAAAAAAACAGATAGTACTGAACTAAATAAAAAACATTAGATCGATTCCAAATAGAAAACTTCAACTGTCAATCAAGTAAAAACTTCCAAAATTCAATTCATTAAAACCTTTAAAAAAATCGCAGCCCAAAATAGGACAGGGCCCGCAAACTGACTTATATCAAAATGTAAAAACGGTATAAAATAACTGTAAAATAAATTAGAACTGTGTAGAAAAACTTAACAACATCTCGCACAAATTACTGCAAATTATAATCTCCCATCACTTATATAGAATTACGTAAATGTACCACTGAAACACAAAAACTTAAACTCGCAAGAAATTCAAAATGAAGCTCAAAAGATGTACGTAAGACTCTTGAATTGACGTAATATATGTGTGCCAAAAGAACTCTAAAGTTAGAAAAAAACCACATAAAAAGTAACTTACTTATCCTCGCTACAGCAAGCGAGATGAATCTGAGGACGAAACGGCCATACAAACGCGAGCCACCCGAACACCGTAGAATAAGTAGTAATAACAAAACTTTAACAAAATAAACACAAGATCACTTCATTACCACAGATGCTTCCAAACAAGATTAAACCCTACCGCATAAACCAATGTGCGGGGGGATAAGAACTCTGAACAAAAAACATTTCACTGATAATTAATTCAACGAATGAAAATACAAATTAAAAATCTTCAACACTCATGAATAAAAATTAGGGATAACATCTGGGAATATAGAACACTGTATAACCTATACCCATTGCAAGGGTGAGAACATGATTAACACTGAGCGTGTTATTCTGGCCGCCCGTTCCGGAGGTCTTACCGGATCAAGGGGTCGGACCAAGCATCTTAGGCCGATATGAGGCAGAGAGGTTCAAGGGGTTTGCTTCGCGCGGTGGTGCGGTGCAGTTGCATTTTTCTTTGCTCTGGCCGGCCTTGTGGTAGTACTTGTGGTAGTACTTGTGGTGACAGCTGTCCTGTGCACCCCTCTGGCAAGCCCTGGGCTTGGCCATAGGGTGAGCATAGTGAAGTGGTCCCTGGATTACTGGTGTTATGGCTACGGGTGGTGGAAGTGACGATATGGACCATCAGCACCCCTCTGGCCATAAAAGGAAGAACTGTTTGGATTCGCCCGACCGTGGTGCCCTTACGCAGCTGGGTGCAGGGGAGCCATTGCAGTCTTCTGGGAAGCTCCTACGTGTGGATAGGCCTAGTTCTGACAGAGGGCCGCCCCGAGTTAACCCTCAGCATGCTGCTACTGCGGATTTGGTATCGTACATCTTTACTACTGTTCCTCGTTCTCCTACTGCATTTCATAACCCTAGTGCTGTTAGTGCTGCCATCAATGAGTCTCCTTTTGGGAAATATGTCAAGGAGGGTGATATCCATATGGTTGGGCGTGGGGTGGCCTTATGTGTTGCCATAGAAAGGCAGTGGGTGCCCAAATTGCAGAACCCCCCTTTCCCAGTGTACTGAACTTGGCAAGTGGAAAGTGAAGTGTAGGGAGTCGTTTTCCCCTGGTGATGAGAGGTATGAGTGGGGGAAAATTGGACCAGTGAGCCCCGCCATTAGTGATGAAGAATTATTGGAAAAATTGTCGGTTTTACATGGGGGGTCAACCATCCTAGTGGATTTGAAGCGGATGTTACAGCGACCGAAGGAAGGTGGTGGAGGTGGGGGACTGGACCGGGACACAGAGTCCAGTGCTCCTTCCGGTACTGATCGTGTGGCTTCCGCTACGGTGAGATTGAGGTTTCTGGGGCCTAGGCCTAACCGGATGTTATTAGGCCATGTGTCTTACCCTGTCGGCAGATTTGTCTTCCCCATGTTGAGGTGTTTTAACTGTCACTCATTCTGCCATGGTGCCTTGTCCTGTAAAAACAAAGTGAGGTGTGCGAGATGTGGGGGCTATCACCATATGAAGGCGGGGGAGGCCAGCTATTCCAATGACCCTCGATGTTTATCCTGTGGTGGCCCTCATCGTGTGATGGCGAAGTCCTGCCCAGTGTACCGTCAGGCTTTTGATATCCATGCACAGTATCGGGATGGTGATCTTGGCCTGTCTGATATGAATGTGCAGTTGATGGACCTCAATACTCAGGGCAGACATAAAGTGAGGGCCCCTGCTCCGACCGCTGCAGTCACGCCGCCACCTCGGGTTCCAGCTCCCCCGAATACGCGGATGTCGAGGCCTGTCCAGGAGGGGACTACGTATGCGGCGGTGACATCTCCCAATCGCTACGCCCTCTTGGAGGATGAACTGGTCGGGGTAGTCGATCCTGATGCCAGCAGGTTGGATGATGATGAGTGGGCGGAAGTTCATCAGGGCTCCGTTCGTCCACTGCATGGCCGGTCCGGTTCACACCCCCAACCAAGGTCGCCACGCCGCAAACCAGTACTGCCAGAACGTCTTCCGCCAGGTAGAGGGAGGCTCGTCATGCTAGGCTCGACCTATTTGACCCTACGGACCTTGCTACCCAGTCTCCTCCTCGGGCTCTCTCGCAAACCCCTGCTGCACAGCCATGGCGTTTTGCACAGGTGCACCCGCGAGGCGAAGCGGGGGCTGGGTCAGCTGCCTCCCAGTGCCCTGGACCTAGTCCGGATGACTCATTCATGCGGCTGTTCACGGACTTCCTGGACCTCCTGCGTGACCTGCCGTTTAAGGATGCATGTCTTCGACTCTTGCCTAGGCTTGTCTCGCTGTTTTCGCGATGATGGCTTCCACGTCTCTCCTGCAGCTTTTCTTCTGGAATGCACGGTCACTGCTTAGGAAAACGCAAGATCTACGGACAACTGTTACTCGACTGTCCCCAGTGGTGGTGGGACTTTGTGAGACCTGGCTTACCCCTACCCTCACTTTTCGTCTGCCAGGCTTTCAACTGTTTCGGGAAGACCGTTGTGGCAGGGGCGGAGGTTTGGCACTCCTCATCAGAGACACCGTTCGATGCTTACAGCTTCCCCTCCAGCATTTTCGTGGGAGGGTCTTGGAAGTCTTGGCGGCCAAGGTGGCACTAGAGACGGGATGGGTTACAGTCCTCGTTTGTTACAACCCCTGCAAGAGTGTGACAGTGGAAGAATACCGGTTTTACGTCAATCAACTGCCGCATCCATGCATCATCTACGGTTACTTTAATGCACGTCATGCCTACTGGGATCCAGTCGCCCCGTGGGCATCTCGGAACTCCTCGGGGTCTGCTTTATTTGACCTGCTGCTGCAATCCCCGGACATCGCCTTGCTCACGCCTCCAGGACTCCCCACGCGGATAGATCCGCATACCGCGAAGCACTCGACCTTGGACCTTTGCCTCGGCTCCCCTCAGTTTCAAGGGGCATCCATCATGACTGGGCTGTACATGGGCAGTGACCACCTCCCAATTCTATTGCATGTGCAGAGTGGCCGGATACAGGAGTCCCAACGGGCTCGTCCTCGCTGGAAATTCGTCGACACTGCATGGCCTGAGTATTGTACTGCTGCATCGGAGCTCTTGGTGCAGACTGATGTTTCATCTTCATTGGAGGAGGCGGCAGTGGGGGTTTCGGAGGCGTTGGTGCAGGCGGGTTCCTAGGCCTTCAAGAGGACTAGTCCCTCCACATCACCCCTACCTGCTGTTCCATGGTGGTCACCGAAGTGTGCTGCAGCGATCCAAGCTCGCTGTCGTGCATGGAGGGATTGGAGAAGTCACCCCTGTGCCGCGAAGAAGAGGACATATCGTCGGGCTGATGCTAGGTGCATGAAGATTTTGTTGGTGGCTCGGAGGCGTGCCTGGGGGTCCTTCTGCTCGTCCCTGAGGTTTACGGGCTCTTGTACGAGGGTGTGGCGATTTGTTAAATCAATGAATGGGACGCATGTGAATCTCTCGTGCCCCCTTCGGATTGATGGGCAGCTAGTCAGCGATGGTCAGGCGATAGCGGATTCATTGGCGGCCTTCTTTGAAGAAAAGTTCGCTATTCCTGAACCTTTACCAGTGTCTGATCACCTCTAGTCGTCCATCGCCCACTATACTGACTCCTCTATCGCGCCTACTGCTCTTGCCGCACCTTTCACCGCCCAGGAGCTGGATGATGCATTATGCTCCCTCCCTCGGGGTAAGGCGTTGGGTCCGGATGAAGTGGCCTATAAGATGTTGCACCACCTGCATTCAGGGGCCAGAGAGGTGCTGCTGGGAGTTTACAACGGTAGCTGGCAGGCAGGACTCTTCCCGCAATGTTGGAGGCATGCTCTCCTACTCCCTTTCCCCAAGCCTGGTAAGGATCCGGCCCAGCCGTCATCAAGGAGAGAGATATGCTTATTATCGGCCGTCGGCAAGGTTATGGAAAAGTTGGTCAACATGCGTCTCTCTTGGTGGCTGGAAACGAGAGGACTCCTGGGCGACACTCTCTGCGGCTTTAGACCTGGCCGTGGGACAATCGACGTACTGCTGCAGCTGGAGTACCACATCCACAACGCATACCGAAATAAGCAAGTCCTTCTGGTGGCGTTCATAGACGTTGAGGGGGCTTTTGATGCTGCGTCACACATGGGCATTGTATACAAGCTTGGTGCCATGGGATTCTGTGGAACGGTGCTTCGGTGATTCTGAAGCTTCCTGAAGGGGCGATCCTTCTCAGTATCGGTCAGGAAGGCCAGGTCCCGTAAGGTCTCCACACACTGCGGCACCCCCCAGGGGTCGGGACTCAGCCCCCCCTTATACAATGCCCTGATGTCCGATTTCCCCAGCCCTGCAGACACATCCGTGCTGATTTATGCGGACGACATCTCCTTGGTATGTGCGGCGGACACCCTTCCGGAAGCCCAGGCCCGTCTTCAGGCTGCTATTGACGACTTGCTCCATTGGGCCTCAGAATGGGGATTACGGTTGAATACGCAGAAGAGCGCCGTAATGTGTTTTACTCAGAAAACTCGTCTTCCTGGCTTACCGAGGGTGTACATGGGGAGCAGTCTGTTACCGTATCGCACTAGCCATGTGTTCCTGGGCCTCCGTTTGAATGGACCGATCCTCACCTGGGAGGCCCATATTGATTATCTACGTGAGTCTTGCATGAAGCGACTGAACCTCATGAAGTGCATTGCACACACCAAGTGGGGTGCTTCTCGTGATGCCCTGCTTCAGTTTTATGAGGTTTTTATCCGGAGCAAGTTGAAATATGGATGTGTAGTATATGGGTCAGCCTCGGACACAGTGTTGGCGCGATTGAATCCAATCCATAATGCGGCTCTCCGCATAGCGCTGGGGGCGCTCAGCTCGTCCCCCGTTGTTTCCCTGGAGGCGGAATCAGGGATCCTGCCCATGGTCTGGAGCCGGGCAATGGCTGACTGCAGTTGGGTGTCCAGAGTAGCGCGCATGCCTGAAGCCCATCCTCTGGTCAGATTATTGATGTCGTCAGGGGTGGGGCTGGCCTCTCCGCTCTGGCCAGTAAAGCGCCGGTGCCCGTTCCTGTTCCGTGGACTCAAGACTTACAGCCTTCTCGGAATTGCCCTTCCGAGCCCGATGCCGGTACCTTCTGTCTCCCCAGTGCCGCCCTGGGTTTGTCTCTCCGGGTTGGTACGCCACACATTCCATCGCAGCTTTAAGAAGTCAGAATGTGCGGTCATGGCACAGGGGTACTTTCGGGCGCTGTCAGCCACACACTACATTGGATTCTCCCCTGTCTTCACCGATGGATCGTTCAACGGCTTCTTCGACAGCTGCAGTCTACTACGAGGAGCTCGCACTGTGCCAGACTTGGCGGCTCTCCGGGCATCATCACATCCTGACAGCGGAGCTTTTTGCCATATATAAAGCACTTCTCTTCATTAGCGTCCACTTGTCCAGTCAGCAGGTGGTCGTCTACTCTGACTCCCAGTCTTCTCTTCGCCTGCTGCAGTCTCATCGCCCTGCGTCGCATGCCTCCCTCGTCTTCAAGATACAGTCGCTGCTTCTTCATCTCTCCAACTCACCATGGCCTGTGCATTTACAATGGATTCCGTCTCACTGCGGGATCAGGGGGAACCACATAGCAGACAGGGGCGCGGCCACGGCTCACTAATTGACATCCTGTGAGAGTTTGGACGCTGATCTGCGGTCCCATCAGATGGTGGTTCGTCGGGCATGTATGGATCGATGGAACGCCACCCTCCGATGTTCGTTACCAGCCACTACCCTCGGCACATATCGGGTAGACTCATCTCCCCAACCCTGGGCGAGAAACAAGCTCCACAGTCTGGACGTGACCCTGGTCAGGCTACGCAACGGCCATACCACGCTCTCTGGCCACCTCCGGCGGTTGGGTATCCTGGGTAGTGATGCATGCCGGTGGTGTGGTCAGCCGGAGACTATTGAGTACTATGTGTTGAGCTGTCCTCGCTTCTACATGGAGCGGTCTATCCTCGCTGGCCGCCTTCAACTCCTCGGCATCACCTCAATCTCCCTGCCAACGATCCTCGGAGGCCGGGGGGTCCCTGCGGGGATGAGACGTGCCGTGATTCTCCGCTTCTGCAGCTTCCTCACAGCGACTGGGCGCCTGACGCGCTTGTAGTCGATGGCCTCTCCGCGCCTACGAAGGAAGAGCTGGAGCGGGCGCGGTGACGTGCTCGAGTGGCCCTGTAACTCCAACAACAACAACAACAACATATGAGGCAGAGATGACCCGGTTCATATCTTGCATGATATGAAGTGACATGTAGAGAATTTGAAGCTTTGACTGAATGACATGAGGAAGTATCGGCCATTGTACCAACGATATGACAGTATTTAGAAAACATACATTGACAAGTTGAGACCATTTTATGAGATATTTTCAGAAATTTAATTGCCTCCCTATACATGCGAAAACACTTTAAAAGCATTGAGTACTAATGAGTGGACCAAAATTGAGTAGCACAAACTAAATAGTTATGATTATGTCCGTGAAAAAAAAAGGAGAAAGATGTTTGAATATCAAAATATACGTATTACACTGAAATAAACACTTAGAATACACTATTAAGTGACTAGTGAAGATAGATATTTATCATTATCGAACACTGTTAAGCGTTGATAACGTAGATAGCGTAGATTACTCTTCGTAGACGTCCGGTCTGCTCCTCAAATTAATTAATGAGGACCACCGCATGACCACCATGTAAGGAAACGTTTGTTTATTGATACCTTCAGTGATTAAGATTTGGTTTTGTTGTTGCTTGGTTGATTGAAAGATTCTGGGTAGATTCTGTTTCTGGTTCTATCGTAGATTGGTAGAAATAAGATAGATGTGATAGATAATTGCCGCCACCACCTATACCACATATATTTAGGGTAAATAAAACTAGTAATCCAGCCACAGGATAGTTATTCAAGAAAAAACTTAATGAATGCAGGAGCATTAATAATAATAGTTCTTAAAGCTTGCACATGCTAAGCCAGCTAAGAATAGCCCAATAAGGCCGATTAGGCGTATTTCCATTGGGGCCCTGTACTACTACCCCATCCCCTTGCTCATGAGGGACGGTAAAGACTCAGTGCTTGTGAATAATCTTTACTGCGCCAGACGTGGGCACGATCCTGGGACCTTCTGGGTGGAAGTCCAAGACGCTAGTCACTACACCAGCGAGCCGCTAACTACACCAGCGAGCCGCTGGTGTATTAAGTACTAGAAAATATTTACTGGGAGAATTCCCCCTGTGGAGAGGAATAATCTCCAGACCTCTAATCGAGGCCATGTCCTCTGTCTAAGTGTCCTAAAACCTCTCTCCATACCTCTCTCTCCCTTTCTCACCCACACCCCACAGATGTGACGGAAAACTCTGTTTCACATGGACAGTGCTTGGAGAACTCAAAAGTGCATGAGTATGGTCTAGCAAAGTCTGACACAGGTAGAATAAGACCAGGAAATGACACTGGTATACCCCTCAGGTTTTAGACGGAGTGCCAACCACTAAACCTCTTCTAGTCGCTTTAGAAGACACAAAATTAGAACATGGAGGGATTAATGTTTAACTCTGCTGTGAACCAGATTGATTCCTCCCCACCTCCTATCTCCAAGGGAAAGTGTAAATACAATGAAAACAAAATCACTTTAAACAAATTAATGTAAGTTGAAATCGTTCAGTGTATACCTAAATGGCCGAATATATTGTTTGATAAAGATAGGAATAAAGCAAAATAATCTAGCTATATAACCCAGAATGTTTAATCTATCTAAGCATAAACCTCTTCTCGAATAAATAACCTCATACTTAGGTAAATTAAAAATCTCCCCCCAAAAAAGCTTAATAAATAAGCCTGTACACATTTGGCAGTAACAAATTTCCCTCGTGGAAAAATATTGAATTTTGCTGAAGCAATTAATTACATTAATCACCCAAGCTAAAAATATGGAACTATATATCTAGTGGAGCTGTAATTGGCTGTGTGAGTGTGTGTGTGTATGTGTGTGTGTGTGTGTGTGTGTGTGTGTGTGTGTGTGTGTGTGTGTGTGTGTGTATGTGTGTGTGTGTGTGTATGTGAGAAAGTTTCATTTAAGCCCGGGTCATAAGGCCATTATTTTCATCAACTTTTCAGAACTCTAATTTGCAAGATTTTGAATCCAAGTTGTATACCATTTCAGGAGAAATACTCAAATGCAAATACTCAGTCAAAATGCTCTGTACCACTATCTTCCACACTTACTATAAATGTCTACAACATTCGTGGCCTTTCTTCCAACTTTCACTCAGTTGAACACCACTTCTCCTCTGCCAACCCTGATATTCCCTTCTCACCGAAATTATGTTGTCTGAGGCAACAGACAGCAAACCCGTCTCTATATTCTCATAATATCTATATATCCGCAATTCAAAGCCAAAGGTGGATGTTGTGTGTACGTATGTAACAATCTTACTTGCTTTTGTGTTCTCAATTTTGACTCTTCTGATTTCTCTACTATCTAGCTTAAGCTCTCTTGTCACTCTCTCACTAAATATATCTGTACTGTTTATCTCTCCCCTAATTCCAAAATTCTTTAACTATCATACTTCTAAATGGAACACATTCTATCCATCTTTACCTTCTCTTAAATCTCCATCTTTGAAGATATCAATGTTCATGACCACCAATGGCTCTCCTCTCATTTCACTGACCAACCTGGTGAACAAGCCTACACCGTTTCTATCCTAAATGACCCAGAGCAGTTAGTT
Source organism: Paralithodes platypus (assembly GCA_032716605.1). NCBI lineage: Eukaryota > Metazoa > Arthropoda > Malacostraca > Decapoda > Lithodidae > Paralithodes > Paralithodes platypus. Next base: position 21,775,364 of record CM064535.1, read on the forward strand.
CAATACCCCAGCCGTATCCCGGACCGCCCTGGAGATCGGCTCAACATTCTTGACATATTTCTAACCTCTAATTCTTCTGCTTATCTAGAAAATCTTCTCTGTCCGTTGGGCTCCTCCGATCATGGCCTTATCTCTGTCACCTGTCCTATATCTCCAGTACGGCCTTCTGGCCCCCCCCCCCCCCCCCCAGCCGGCGGCGCTTGTGACACTTTGGCGCAGCCGACTGGGAGGCAGGCCTTCTTTGATTTCCCATGGAATTATTTTTGCATCCGTGGGAGAGAGTGGTAAGCGCATTACTGAAGTAATCCTTTTGGGAATGGAAGCCTTCATACCATTCTCTTTCTCTCAGACTAACTCACAAAATTCTAGGTTTGCTTGGTTTACTTCTTCTACTGCTGTCTGCAATGAAGAGGAAGCATTCAAACGGTACCGTCACCTTCAAACTTAAGAATCACGTACTTTATATGTTTCTGCCTGGAATCAAGACAAATCTGTCCATCGACTCGCCAAAAACTCTTTCATGAACATGAAATATCCAACTCAAGCTCTTCCCAAGGTTTCTAGCATCTAGCAAAAACCTCTCCAATAATTTTACTTCCTCATCTTTCTCTTCTCTCTTCCAATCTGACGGCCCCACTGTTAACTCTTCCTTTGACAAAGCTGAACTATTCGCTCAAACATTCACTAAGAACTCTACGTTGAATGATTCTGGCGCTACTCCTTCCTCTCCACCCCCCTCTAACTTACTTCTGCCAAATATCATAATCTCTTCTAAGAATGTACTCTCAACTTTCTCTGGGCTTAATACTATGAAGGCTTACGGACCAAATGGTGTTCCTCCTGTTGTACCCAGAAACTGTTCTTCTGTGGTGACTCTCTGCCTAGGCACACTCTTTCGTCCCTGTCTTTCCTCTAACGTCTTTTCTTCTTGCCGGAAGTTTGCTCTTATTCAACCTGTCCCGAAGAAGGGTGACTGCTCTGAACCCTCCAGGTATCGTTCAATTGTTCTCATGTTGTGAAGTTTTTAAAACTATTCTGAACTCAAAATTTCTTAAGCATGTATCTTCCCACACATCCATGAGCATGTGGTTACATTACCTGCCACTGCAAACGAGCTCATGCTCTTGACAGACACACTACGCACAATGGAAGACACAAAATTACCAAGGCGAAACTTGAAGTGTGCCCAAGATTTTTAAAGGGGATTTTCACCAGCGAGTTCAACATTGTCTTCAAGCAACCAAAGACAGATTTATGTAACACCTGTGAGTTATTTGAAGCTAATATTGCCAACACGGAGGATATATTTAAGAATACTTCGACACTGAAGACCCAACTGGACAAACACTAAGCTGCCTTTACTGTACAGCAACAGGTATTGTCTGCCGCCGAGGTTGAGCCCCACCAGACTCCGACCTCAGAACCATAGTGATAAACCTCCAGCAGACTTTACCATATCAACGAACTTGCATTGCTTTCTACAAGAAGAAAATGTGGCTCTACACCTTCCGCATGTACGTCCTAAACAATGAAGAAGCAAATATGTTTATTTGGTAGGAGGCAACCGCTAGGCATGGCTCAGCTGAAATTGCAAGCTGTATCTTAAAGTGGATAGACATTGCACAGGAGCATGAGGATGAAAATTTTTTGCACCTTCGAATATACTGTGATACCTGCGAAAGGCAAAATTAAAACATTCACATGGTCTTGATGGCTCTGCATTTCATCCACAGCGGCCGTCTAATGAAAATTAATATTGTGTTTATGGTACCCGGTCACACCTTACCAACCGATCATGCTTTTGGTCACATTGACAACAAAATTAGAAAGCAACAAAATGTTTACAGCCTGGAGGACTATCTGATTCTTTGTATGGCAGCTGATAAGAGGAACCAGGTTGTTGCTGTGCAGTGGAAAGAATTACCTTTCACTACCTTGAAGATTATTGCACAGTCCAGCCGTCTCCTGCGTTCTTGAAGGCCTGACAAATGGTGGTCTAACTGTAAATACTTTGAAAGATACATCCAGAAGTGATAGACCCTGGCTAGAGCTTACCCCAGAAGGTAGTAATGAAGTGGTGCTTGCCAGTACCCCCATACTACTCTTACCCAAGGTAGAAATTATGGGGTGGTGCCTGTCCATCACCCTTTCCTAGTCCTTCTCTCTCTTGGAGAGGCCAAACTACAAAGGCCCCCCACTGACACCCCACCCCCAACGCCGGACAGGAGGAAACCTCCGTTTGCAAACTCTGCAACTCCAAAAACACAAAACAAAATAGCCTTGCAATAAGGCCGAGGCTATGTTAGAAATTGGTATCCTATATACAGTATAGCACACCACCCTTCTTTCCAACACACCTACATTACCTTTAACATACCTTGATTTTGGTTCTCTGTCAATCTTTCAAACTTGTTGCAGGCAGCTTAGCCTTCAGACCCTTGGCGATATACGGGTCGCTTTCTTGGAAGCAGTCCAGGCTCGCCAAGACTTAATTTTTTTTTTGGTCAGGAAGCTGCCGGAAGACAGAGCGTAGATTAGTCATATCACCTGTTCTCACCTTATCACCACATAGTGGAGAACAGTATTTAACCTCTTAGACTCTACAAGAACGACTGCCTCCACGCCTATGAAGGAGTCAGTAACTAAATCCCATAAGCCAAAATTTAGTCCTCAGAGTCACACTACAGTAGTGGTGTCAAGATTTTTCCTTCCTTCAAGACCCCTTCCAAGTCTGGAAGCAGTGGCTCCAACCGAGGTAAGACCCAGGGGAAGGGACAAGGTAATTTGTACAAAGGGCAATCTAAGGGTAAGTCAGGTCAGGAATTGTGATCCACTCCCCCTAGCCAGTCTTCACAGCCCACCACAAATCAGTAAAAAAACTAGGAGATCACAAAGCTCTCTCACTCCCAGGGCCCCTGAAGGGCGAGTTGGATACGAGTGTTGCTCTGTCGGACATGTCCAGTTGCGTGACTGGAGATTTCCGGATGTGTTGCCGGGCATGGCCCCGTCAGACTTGGGCCAGGACAGTGGTACGCAAGGGCATCACTTGGCAGTGGCTCCGGCGGCCTCGATTACGTCAACCTTTAGAGTTCAACCATGTTTCATTAGAGGTGGAGTCACTAGTCCAAGAAATGATCACCAAGCATATCATTGTCCCGGTCAATCCATCTCGCCCTGTTTACACGTCCAGAATTTTTCTCGTGCCAAAGAGGGCCAGCGCTCAGATGCGGCCAGTCGTAGACTTGTCTCAACTGAATCGCCACATTCACAACCCATCGTTCAGGATGCTCTCTGTGAATCAGATCAGGTTAACTACGATAATTTTATCAAGTCAGTATTCAATACACAAAATAAATACATCCCCAAAAGAAAATTAAATCAACACAGAACCAACCCAAATGGATGAATAATAGACTATTAGATCTTCTAGGACAAAAGAGAGGAATATATAGAAAAATTAGAAAAGGCGAAATTCACCTACTTGCTTACTATCAGAATCTATCAAGACAGGTAAAAAAGGATATTAGGAAAGAAAAAATAAATTATGAAATTAAGGTTGCCAATGACTCAAAATATAATCCTAAAGCTTTTTACCAACTATATAAATCCAAGGTTAGAGATGTAATTGGTCCCCTTAAAACTTCGATAAAAGAAATGACAGAAAATGATTTAGAAATGTGCAGTACATTAAATAGTCAATTTCTTTCCGTTTTCACTAATGAAAATTTGGCACAGTTTCCAGAAGTCCGTAAGGTATATAGCGATAGTATAGAAAATAGGTTAAGTACGGTTACTATAAGTAGAAATGATGTGCTTAAGGAAATTGACAGACTGAAACCTCATAAATCGCCTGGTCCTGATGAGGTATATGCTAGAGTATTAAAAGAATGTAGGGATGAGTTAAGTTACCCATTAACATTTTTATTTAACAAGTCATTGGAGACAGGTATAGTTCCAGAAGCTTGGAAGCTTGCAAACGTAGTTCCGATCTTCAAAAAAGGTGACAAATCAATAGCATCCAATTACCGTCCCGTTAGTCTTACATCAATCATAGGAAAGCTACTAGAGTCAATTATTGCTAGTAAAATTAGAAACCACTTAGATACATTTAATTTAATAAATTCTTCTCAGCATGGATTCACTCAGGGACGTTCTTGCCTTACTAATTTGCTTAGTTTTTTCTCAGAGGTATATGAAGCAGTAGATAATGACAAGTCATATGATATAATATATTTAGATTTCAGTAAAGCTTTCGACAGAGTCCCCCATGAGAGATTGATGAGAAAGGTTGAGGCGCATGGAATAGGTTGGGCGTTGTTGGGATGGATTAGGTCATGGCTAATTGGTAGGAAGCAGAGAGTCAGCATAAATGGTACGAAGTCAGAATGGGGAGCAGTCAAAAGTGGTGTCCCCCAGGGATCTGTATTAGGTCCTTTGTTGTTTGTTATATACATAAATGACCTTGATTTAGGTATAACTAGTAGGATAAGTAAATTTGCAGACGATACCAAAATGGGGAGAACAATTGATTCAGATAGAGATATAGAGTGCCTCCAAAGGGATCTAGATACCTTACACGAATGGTCAGTAAATTGGCAGATGAAGTTTAACATTGACAAATGCAAGGTATTAAAGATAGGGAAGATGCATACAAATGTTAAATATAAACTAGCTAATGTGGAATTAGAAAACTCGAATTGTGAGAAAGATCTAGGTGTGTTTGTTAGCAATGATTTGAAGCCTAGACAACAGTGTATAAGCGTTCGAAACAAGGCAAACAGGATTCTCGGGTTCATCTCAAGGAGTGTGAGTAACAGAACTGCTGATGTTATCTTAAAACTTTATTGGTCATTAGTGAGACCCCATATGGATTATGCTGTTCAATTTTGGTGTCCTTATTACAGAATGGACATAGATTCATTGGAGAGAGTACAACGTAGAATGACAAAAATGATCCATAATATTAGAAATCTTCCGTATAAAGAAAGGTTGAAGAAATTAGGCTTACATTCGTTAGAGAGACGCAGAGTTAGAGGGGATATGATAGAGGTGTTCAAGTGGGTTAGTGGGATTAACAAAGGGGACATGACAAATGTACTAAAGCTCAGTGATAGCGAAAGAACTCGTACCAATGGTTTCAAATTAGATAAATTTCGTTTCAGAAAAGATATAGGCAAATATTGGTTTGGTAACAGAGTTGTAGATGGGTGGAATGGACTACCAAGTGCTATAGTGGGATTAAAAACGATAGGGAGCTTTAAGATAACATTGGATAAGCATATGGACGAGAAGGGTTGGGTGTGAAGGGGGATCAGCAGGGTTGGGCCAATCAGCGCTCTGCAGGCCCCCGTAATCCTGCGTTAATCTCTAACCGTTTTGGTAAGATGATCCTCAGGGTATTAGAGTGTTGATCCTATAATTGGGCTTTGTAATTGGGGTTGTGTGGGACAGGGATCTGCCTTGCTTAGGCCAATCGGCTTTCTGCAGACTCCCATTTTCTTATGTTCTTATGTTAACTCTTCCGCCTCAAGGCTGAATGTGTTCTTTAGACCTGACAGAAACCTATTGGCATGTCCCAGTAAACAAAAGGTTCCAAAAATTCCTCGCACTGAGGATCAGGCACCAAACTTATGTTTTGCAAAGAATGCCTTTCGGTCTGAACCTGGCACCTAGAGTATTCACCAAATTAGTCCGACAGGCCCGGTACCACCATTATGGCAAGGGATCACAATCATGTGGTACTTAGAGGACTGGCTAGTGGTAGCGGAGTCCGAGATAAAATGCCTCCAACATATCAATATCATTCTAAGTCATGTATAATCCCTCGGGTTCAAGGTCAACTTGGCAAAGTCCCACCTTTTCCCAACGAGGGTAATTCAGTGGGTGGGGCTTCTGTGGGACACAGCACACTTGACTCTCAGTCAGAGTGTGGACAATCGCAACAGGTTTCGCAAGAAGCTGTTTCGTTTTCTCCAGTCTGACTACCACGAGGAAGGTGTGGGAGTCCATCGTAGGCTCTTTCAACGGGATTCATCTAACAGTACAGTTGGGAAGAGGTTAATCTTGGAGGAAAACAGACTTTTTCCGCTATTGCCGGCGGACAAGTCGTGGCATATCCCAAAATTAATCCACAACTTACTGGCGGTCTGGGCGAGGCTAGAAATATTGCACTCAATTATGACATGGACATCTCCTCCGCCTACGGTTTGGGTAGACAGCGATGCTTCACGTACCCTGGGATGGGTGTATAAATCAAACCTCGGACACCAAGGTCAGGGTCTTTGGTCCAGGTTCAAGGAGTTTCATATCAATGCAAAAGAATTGCTAGTCCCCTATTTTTCCTTCAGGCCCACGGTTCTACTCTAGTGGGAAAATCAATAGCCTTTCGAATGGACAATCTGAATGCAGTCACTTGCATTCAGAAGCAGGGGTCAACGAGGTCTCGAGTGTTGCTAGAGTTGTCGGAAAAGCTCTTTGCATTAGCGGAAAAGCTAAAAATGTATCTTCATGCATCCTATCTGCCAGGCGTAGCCAATGTACCAATCTCACTGGAAAGCTTTTACTACTTGGATCGTGGAAACTGACCAAACCGTGGCCTTAGTGTCTTTAATTTTCAAATACTTAGATTATCTATTTGAACATAAGGGCTTGTCAGTAGTCACAATAAAGAATCGCATGACCGCCATCAGAGTTCCATTTTTTTATTTAACAGGACTCTCAGTGCCACAGGCGGAGGAGAAGGCAATCATACGTGCATGCTTCAAGCTTCGCCCACCACCACACCAGCTCATGTCTACCTGGTCGCTTGACAAAACTTTGTCGTTACTTTATTCTCGGAAATATATACACAAACCTACTTTTGATTCAATTTTAAAGAAGGCTGTGTTCCTTATGGCCTTGGCTACAGGAAACCGGGTATCTGAGCTGGCAAATATGAACAACGAACCTAATTGTCTTAGGTTCGCACGGCGTATCGCGAGTGTTCAGATTGTGCCGTCGCCCACTTTTGTTGCCAAAAACGAACACAATGAACATGTGTTTACTGAATTTGAGGTTCTGGCACTCAAACAAGGTGACACTCACCACAAGCTATGACCGGTGAAGTCATTATTATCCTATGTTGGAGTGTCCTGGCCTAACCAACCGGGAGTTCTTTGGGTTAATCAAACAGGTAAACGTCTCACGAAGCTGTACGTAGCAGCCATTTTAGTAGATGTGATCAAGGAAAGTAATCCGGGAGCCGTTGGATGGGCTCATGACATACGGAAGTGGGCAGTTTCACTTCGATTTTTAAAGAATTACTCAGTCAATGATATTCAGCAAACTAATTTGTGGGCGTCGAATCACACCTTCTTGATACGTACCCTGTCTGTTACTGTAGATAAACCATGTATGACCTGCGTTGCATTGAGACAGCGTGTCTGAAGTGTTCGGTGCTTTTTATTTTCAAGTTTTAAGAAGAGAGGGGGGGGAGGGGGGGTGATAGCTAAGACCCTCAGCCCGCCGGACGTGGTAAGTGTGTGCGCACTGTGATAATCATTATGCTAAGGTTACTCAAGGACTCTAAAACTAGTCAAAAGAGTCAACAATATTTTGTACTGTACATTGTGATATGCATAGGCAAATATTTTATTTTGTATACAGTTACATATGTTGTCTGCATGTAAGTTAACTGTTTGTACATATAATCGATAAGTTTATATGAAGTACAATTTTCTACAATCTCTATCCTAGATTTAGGAAAGTTTGTACACAGAAATATATTTATGTACGCTACCTTCTGTATATATCTTATGTGTTTTTGTCACAAAAATAAAAAAAGTTAGAGCTCTAAGCTAAGGGTTTATTCTCATCCTATGTTATTGTTAGTGGTGTTGATATTTGTAACGAATGTCCCTCTCCAGACTTGTGATATCAGACATATCGTCAATGATGGAGGCCACTAACAAATTATATGTTTGAGTCCCGAAGGGAAGAAAGGAAAACCTATTATTTAGTAATGGCCCCGAAATAATTGCGATTCCGGCCCTCCCAACCATCCCCTTCTCATTCGTTCTGATGTTTTCTAGAGTATCTTGATATATCAGTTAAGGAGGATGACGCAGCAGCGTCTCAATGCGAAACCCACGCTAGCAAACATCTGCACCATGGGAAGCGTAAAACAGATAAGAATTCTAATCTTTTTCTTTTTAGTTTTTATTATTTTGTATTTAGTTTTTTCGTAGTGGCATCCGCATCATAAGGACGAGTCTGTAAGTAATTAAGAGTGTACGCTTACGATTAATTAGTCTCTACGCTCCGGGGCGGGTGATTTGAACAGCTGACTCTGGGGTTCAAAGAGAGCCATTACTGTTCAAGGCATATCGCCAATGATTCCGGGGCCACTACTAAATATTAGGTTTTCCTTTCTTCCCTTCAGGACTCAAACCTTTACTGTAATATGAGACAAACCATATCAACTGTTGTGTGTTCAATAGCCTACTCACTGAGGTAAATTATTGTACTATAACCTTTATTAATTAAACTATTGCATATCTGAATTATCCACCTTTACTGGAATATGAAAAGAGTGTCACGCATTATACGTAAGGCAAAGTGGGTATATGATAATATTATATTAATGTGTTATACCAATGTTAATCAGTGTCCAAGTGTTTGTGAATCGTTGTTCTAACAGGTTCAGACGACACTCCGTTACCGCAATCATATAAGAGGACATACATACAGTATAAGCAATTGACTGTAAATCCTACCCCCACTCACACTATGGAAGGAATAAAAATTGCCATACTCAATGAAATAATAACTTTACATAATTATATCTACCTTCAAATTAGTATATTCAGTTAAACCTAACAAAGTTATAGGATTAAGGTAGGTATATACTGTGATTCCTAAACTTCTTACCTAAGCTGAGTAAATGTAGTTGTGTTTACCATTAACATTTTAGCAAATTATCATCTAATTGATTAAACACCGTCCAAGGACTAATATTGAAGGGAAATATTGACGAAATATATAATCCCAAGCAAAATGTACGCACACTGCATATATATGTTCTGCAAAACATAATTCCAGACGTTATGGTAGCTATAAAACACTGTTCCAGTGTTATCCCATCAATTAAGCCCCCCAAAACGGGGCCGTTTGTAACATCAACTACCTGCCAGGCGGGAATATTTACCAAAAACGAGCTTCATTCCATGCTCTTTTACATGCATAAACAAGAGCCAGAGCGTAATACAATTATGTACCCTGAAAGGGCGATAATAGAGCTTTCCAATAACCTGAATCATCCTTGTACGACCACGGGTTATCCTGTAGCGATCGCGCAACCGGATGTGAAAATTCCCTAAATAAGGTAATTTCCTCAGTTATTTCCTTCTCTCGCGAGGCCGGGTGTGTGTAGGGAGGCGGCGGTGGTCCCAGAACCGGCCTAGTGGTGTTGCCGAGTGGTCAGAGCTCGCCTATCCTCCTCCCAACGCGCGGACTCTCTCTCAGAGCCCCTAATGTGCTCAGAATGCCGCCCGTCATATGACGGGTACCGGAGGATAGTCCATTTATCTCTCGCCTGTCATATGACAGTCACCACGGCTTGAGTATTTAGCATATCATCATGCTTAAAAGAGTACAGCTTTACATCGCATTTGGTTTATGAGAGAGTGAGATAGAGTGTGAGTGTGTGTAACTACATAGTTGGTTAGGCTGCCATCTATTATGATGTTAACACCAAGTAATTACATTATACATTAATGGATTAATGATTATCGCTGTTTTACTTTGTTTTTCTTGCATACCAAATTGTACAGCATATATAGTATATCTTTCTTCAGAAATGTAAAAACTTCAAACTATCAATCATTCAAAAACATAATTATTCATGATAAAAAAAATCTAAGCGCTCCTGCATTCGTAACAATATCTTGCCAACAAATTCAAATGCAAAGGTTTGGTGATTCCTTCTCCTATCTAGGTGACACTACTATTGTTCTCTCACTGTGTTAGTGTGTGTTTTTCTACAAGCAAAATAAGTACCAAAGGATTAAGAGACAGATTCTTGAAGGTCCCTCCATTACCAACATAACAAACATAACACCACAATCTCTCTATGGTTTTAGCGAACAACACATTATTCTGACTTCCAAACATCCATCATTCAATCACACTGGTGCAAGAATGTATAGGTTCTACCATTCACTTGCTCGCCTGTAAGCATAGCCAGTAAATCTTCCAAATTATAAACTACTGAACTAAAGGGGCTTTCCCACATTCACGACTTGACATGATTTTCCGTCGCCGACTGGTTATCGTATGACCTTCGTAACGACTGGGCACGATTGATTAAAAATTACCGTTAAAATATGTCTGTCGCCGATAGCTCTGCAACATTGTCTGCAACATATGCGATGGCTCGCCGATATCGTCTGCAACATATGCCATGGCTCGCCGATGTCGTCTGCAACACCATACGATGAAGGAAAAATTTGAATTTCAGAAAACCGTTACAGCACGATTTCATGCGATTTGTCGACAATTCCTCGGCAAATAGTTGGCAAGACGTCGGCGATGTTGCAGACATCGAACGACGGTAATGTGGGACTTTCTAATTTTTCTCAGGTAATTATCCCTCACCCCCACCCCCCTTGTATGCTGATATATATATATAATTTGCGAGGCCCAACACCATTCTCACCTAGACCTTCGAACGTGCTTGTCAATTCCCAGCAATGTCTAGGCAGGGCATACGTGATTTTTATTTAGTGGGCTTCACTTTAATATAGTAAATCAGCGGTTTTGGTTGTTTTATATGTGCAGATAGTGAAGGAGTACAAAGGAGTACAAAGGAAATCAAGCTACAACAGGTCTTGCGACCACTCTAAACTGTTTGTCCTCCAAAACACTGAGGATCAAGTTAAAAAAACACCGAAAAACAAATAATTTTGTCAATTAATAAGGGAGATAATTAAATACAGGAGGTAAATACAGTACATAGATGACAAGGAAAAGGGAAGGGTTCGTAAGTGATAATATCTGAAATTCACAAGCAGTGAAGAGCATGTATGAGGGTGCAAAGGCGGCAGTACGTGTGGAGAGTGAGCAGAGCGAGTTCTTTGACCTGAATGTTGGTTTGAAACAGGGGTGTGTGATGTCCCCGTGGTTGTTTACTGTATATATGGATGGAGTTATGAAAGAAATACTATCAAGAGCAGTGGATGTTGGTGTATCGCTGAAAAGGGAGGGAATTGAGTGGAAGCTACCTATACTGCTGTTTGCGGATGATACAGTTCTGATGAGTGATAATGAATGGGAGTTGCAGGGTCTGGTAAATGAGTTTGGAACAGTGTGCGAAAACGGAATTTGAAGGTAAATACGGGGAAAAGCAAGGTTATGGTCTTCGAAAGGGGTGAAGTCACAGAGTGTGAGGTGAAGCTGAACGGTCAGGCTATGGAGATCGTCAACTCTTTTAAGTATCTGGGCAGTGTGTTGAGTAAAGATGGGACTATGGATGAAGAGGTGCGGGAGAGGGTACAACAGGGGAAGAGGGTTGTAGGAACGCTAAAAGCAGTAACAAGAAATAGGGTGGTCAGTATGGAAGTGAAGAAGTCCTTGCATGACAGTGTGGTAATCCCGACACTGACTTACGGAAGCGAAGCATGGACGTTGGTTGAGAGACTCAGACCAAGAGTGAGAGCAGTGGAAATGAATTACTTAAGGAGTGCGTGCGGAGTTACATGGAGGGATAGACAGACTAATGAGGAAGTAAGAAGGAGGTGTGGTGTGGAGGTAGATGTGCTGGAAAGTGTGAAAAGGAACAACTTGAGATGGTTCGGCCATATGGAACGTATGGAAAGCGAGAGAATGACTAAGAGGGTGTACGAGAGCGAGGTGGAGGGACAGAGGGGGAGAGGTAGACCGAATATGAGGTGGAAGGATGGAGTGAGGAACTACATGAACGAAGGCGGTGCTGGTTGGGGGGAGGGGCGTCGACTGACTGGGGACAGAGGTGCATGGGGCGGTTCGTTCGTGGCCACCCCTTCGGGGATCACGGCGTCAGGCAATAGATAGATAGATAGATCAGCACTTTTTCATGCTTTGTTTTCTCTTTTTATTATTGTTCTAATTATTTGTACTCTGTACCTATTTATTTCCTGAGCGAAAAAATACTTCATATATTCAGTATACTGTATATATATATATATATATATATATATATATATATATATATATATATATATATACCTTTAGTTCCTGTGTTATATAATCATGGTCTGTAAAGTCAATGTTCAAACTTGGGTGAGTTTACGGTACTAAATAAAGGGGCGCATTGTGCCCCGATACAGAGCACATGCACATAATCTTCCTTCAATCTCCTCTAAGAACCGAAACAATCAACCACCACCAACCAGAACAAACTATCATAACCAACATACCACCACCAAACTACCACAAATACCATCAAGCTACTACCACCACTACCCAGCCACCAAAACCACCAAACTACCACAAACACCACCACCACCACCCAACTACCATCACCGAACTACTACCACAACCACACACTCTCCCCACCAATTACCAACTACAACCACCATATACAAAAAAAAAAAAACATGACTACCACAACTACCACCACGGCTATACACCATCACCACCATACACCATCACCACGGCCAAGCACCACCACTACCACTACAACCACAACCACCACCATAACCACCACCACAACCACCACCACCATAACCACAACCATAACAACCACCACAACCACATTCTTGTGTAAATCGACGATTTATGTCTCAAGCATCGGCGATGGCAATCTCATGCAATCATGCATATGGACAACATCCTCGTGCACCGTCGTGTTGAGCATACCAGGCCTGGGTATACTTTCGGAAAGTTATGCGATAACCATCTTATATGTTGCAGATTATGCGCCGATTGTTCGCCGATTGATTTTCAGATTAGTCTTATTATCACTGAGAGTCATCGTACGACAGTTTGTGTCGTTATAACGGGGTTTTTCATGCGAGGCCATGCGAGGCCATCAACGATGCATAAGACTAGTTGCAGATGCATCGGCGATTATTTGGCAACATATCGCCACGACGTGCGATGGCTCGTGTACATCGTGACCAGTCGTGAGTTCTTTTTATTTTTTCAAAGTTTGAAACGACTCGTGCGACACCTTGCGCGACGTATGAGATCCATCGCCGAGTCATGAGATTGTACACAATTTATTTACGTCCTCATGCGATTATAGGCAATCGTTAGGGATCGCAGATGAAAATCGTGAATGTGGGAAAGCCCTTTAAGAAGCTACATTATTCCATCTTCTTTACTTGTTGAGTTGCGCATTGTGAGTGTTACGTGTTGTGTGAGTCATTTCAAATATTGGTTATGATGATAACTGATTGTTATGTAGAAAATAGATAAATAGGCAGGTAGAAAAACACAGGTTTTCTTTCTATGTGAGTGGAGGAGACAACAGGCAAAGCTGCCTGTAACAAGTTGAAAGAGCGACAGAGAGCCAAATTTAAGGTACGTACGTTAGAGTCAAAGTGTCTGGACTTACGGAGTTTGAAACAGTTTAATTCGTAGAATGAGGGAAAGAGGTACACGAATATATAATAGTATACTCTTAACCCTATGTAGGGCGGAGCATTTTTTAAGCTAGTGCAAGTTCGCGCGCCCATGGGTCCAAATTTGCTTGCTGCCTCGCATGATCAAATTTGGTCACTTGCCCTATACAGGGTTAAGTAAGATTATATGTGCATGGTCATTTTACATAACACTCACCACACTTTAATCCAATTATATTATACAAATATCTGCACAGCCTGAATAACTAATAAACAGTTTCACTGTCCAGAATACAATTCAAAATGTATTATTGAAATACGGAATACACATGTATATTTATAGACCGAGTGTGTAGTTTCATGTTCACATCCTGTAATGGCAACATCCCAAGAAGCTCTGTTCAGAGCTCACTCACTCATTAGATTATTTAATTCGAGATCAGAGCGCATAGTGTTTTACCACGTTTTATCCCACTTAAAGATACTCAACACGGCTTTCGTAAAAAAAGTTCCTGCTTAACAAACCTCTTAGACTTCTTCCACGATATCCTCAATCTCTATTATGAGAGTAGAGCTGTAGATATTATATACCTTGATTTTCAAATGGCCTTTGACAAAGTTCCCCACAAATGTTTACTGCTAAATTTAAAGCACATGGAAGACAAGTTGAAATGGATAGAAAATTGGCTCAGTAACAGAAAGCAAAAAATAGACATAAACGGTAAGGCATCTAAATGGACCAATGTAAGCAGCAGGGTACCCCAAGGATCGGTACTAGGACCAATTATCTTTTTAATTTACATCAACAACATAGATGAAGGTCTCACCTGTACAATCTCAAAGTTTGCTGATGATACACAAATTGCAAATAGCGTACTCTCAAAATAACAAGTTGACGATATGCAACACAATCTAGATAAGTTGTCATGTTGGGCCCAAATTTGGCAAATGAGTTTCAATGCGGATAAATGTAAAGTACTACATATTGGATACCGAAATGAGAAAGCAAACTTTTCGATGAATGGCACTCAGCTTAAGAGTGTAGACAGAGAAACTGATCTGGGAGTAACAATATCGAGTTACCTAAAACTGAGTTGACAATGTTCAGAAGTTGTTAAGAAGGCAAACAAAACAATTGGCTTTATGAGCAAGTAATTTGAACATAAATCCAAAGAAGTTATCCTAACTCTTTATAATTCCTTAGTCCGCCCTCTTTTGGAATACTGCGTTCAATCCTGGTGCTCTTATTACCAAAATGAACGAGTTTAACGTAAAGTTACCAAAATGATACGTAGCCTAAAGAAAAAACCATACGAGGAGCGTTTTAAGGAATTTAATCTATTTCCTTTAACCCAGTGCAGATTAAGGGGCGACTTAATTCAAGTGTTCAAAATCATCAAAGGCATCACAATATGAACTGTAGTAAGTACTTAACTATCGACCAATCAAATTACACATTGGGGAATGGTTGCAAAATTATTGGTAAATCTTTTAACACCCAGGCCGCGGGACCCGACATATGTCGAGTGAGAGAAAAGTGGCCTATCCCGCGGGGCCAGACAATAGTCGAAAGGGATTTTGAGCACATTATCGGCTCGGAGAGAGAGTCCACGCGTTGGGAGGACGACACATGGGTTCTGACCGCTCAACATGGACCGAGCAAGGTAACTGAGCTCTCCTACACAACCGTCCACACCCCTGGTATCCCGAGAACAAGGATTAACTGAGGAAATTACCGTATTTAACACCTTATTAGCGGGCTAGGCGGTATTTTACACCTAGCCGCCCAGCGGGCACAATCCCGAAATATTCGCTCACTTTCACTCGCCCTAGCGCCGTAACTATGGCTCCAATCGGAACGAAACGATGATTTTTGGAACGAACAACTCTTCGTCTCCCCATAGAAGTCTATTCTGAATGAATTGAGCGAGTGTGGAGGGTGGGAGGAGGTGAGGAAGGGAGGCTACTTTTTGGTGTATTTCCCAGGCGCGTTCGGATGCGTTCGCTTTGTCCTGACTTCGGCCTCACGCGCGTCTATTATTCCTTCGGTAAGCCCTCTTATTTTATCTTGTTTCTCCTTATTTCTGTATTCTCTGTATTCTCGCTCTTTCTCTCTCTCTCTCTCTCTTTCTGTCTCTCTCACTCCTCTCGTCTGTCTGTCTGACTCTCTCTCTCTCTCTGGCTAGCTCGCTTTCTTTCTCTCTCTCTCCTCCCTTCTCCTTCGTACGCGCTGTCTCCCTTCCTCCCTGTCTCTCTTCTCTATATTTCTCCCTTTCGTATATGTAATTCTCATTATTCTTTTCTCTAATCCCTCTTTCTTTATTTGCTTGTAATATTTCTGTATTATTATATCTTTTTCACTCTATTTTCAGTTCAGTTTCTGTATTCTCTTTCATTTATCACTAATAAATTTCATTCCTTACAAGCTACCGTACAAATACGGTATATATATATGATTATATATATATATATATAATATATATATATATATATATATATATATATACTGTATATCGGTGTATATCACGGTATACGGTATATTTCTCTCCTTACGAAAGGAGAGAAGAGTCATAGCAATTCCAAGGTCACCTTCGTAAGGAAACTAATATACCGTACATGGTGATATATATACGCCTATCAAATGATTGATATCAATATACGGTATATATATATATATACTGTATTTTGGTGAATATTGATATCAATCATTTGATAGGCGTATATATATGACCATGTACGGTATATTTGTTTCCTTACGAAGGTGACCTTGAAATTGCTATCACTCTTCTCTCTCCTTTCGTAAGGAGAGAAATATACCGTATACCGTGATATATACGCCTATCAAATGATTGATATCAATATATATATACTGTATATTGGTGTATATTGATTTCAATCATTTGATAGGCGTATATATCACGGTATACGGTAGATTTCTGTCCCTACAATGTACCGATACGTACATGATGATATGTATGCCTATCAAATGATTGATATCAATATACGGTATATATATATATATATATATACTGTATATTGGTGAATATTGATATCAATCATTTGATAGGCGTATATATCACCATGTACGGTATATTTTTTCCTTACGAAGGTGACCTTGAAATTGCTATGACTCTTCTCTCTCCTTTCGTAAGGAGAGAAATGTACCGTATACCGTGATATATACGCCTATCAAATGATTGATATCAATATATATATACTGTATATTGGTCTATATTGATTTCAATCATTTGATAGGCGTATATATCACGGTATACGGTACATTTCTGTCCCTACTATGTACCGTACCTGTGACCTGGAAATTGCTATGACTCTTCTCTCTCCTTTCGTAAGGAGAAAATGTACCGTATACCGTGATATATACGCCTATCAAATGATTGATATCAATATATATATACTGTATATTGGTCTATATTGATTTCAATCATTTGATAGGCGTATATATCACGGTATACGGTACATTTCTGTCCCTACTATGTACCGTACATGTGACCTGGAAATTGCTATGACTCTTCTCTCTCCTTTCGTAAGGAGAAAAATGTACCGTATACCGTGATATATACGCCTATCAAATGATTGATATCAATATATATATACTGTATATTGGTCTATATTGATTTCAATCATTTGATAGGCGTATATATCACGGTATACGGTACATTTCTGTCCCTACTATGTACCGTACATGTGACCTGGAAATTGCTATGACTCTTCTCTCTCCTTTCGTAAGGAGAAAAATGTACCGTATACCGTGATATATACGCCTATCAAATGATTGATATCAATATATATATACTGTATATTGGTCTATATTGATTTCAATCATTTGATAGGCGTATATATCACGGTATACGGTACATTTCTGTCCCTACTATGTACCGTACATGTGACCTGGAAATTGCTATGACTCTTCTCTCTCCTTTCGTAAGGAGAAAAATGTACCGTATACCGCGATATATACGCCTATCAAATGATTGATATCAATATATATATACTGTATATTGGTCTATATTGATTTCAATCATTTGATAGGCGTATATATCACGGTATACGGTACATTTCTGTCCCTACTATGTACCGTACATGTGACCTGGAAATTGCTATGACTCTTCTCTCTCCTTTCGTAAGGAGAACAATGTACCGTATACCGTGATATATACGCCTATCAAATGATTGATATCAATATATATATACTGTATATTGGTCTATATTGATTTCAATCATTTGATAGGCGTATATATCACGGTATACGGTACATTTCTGTCCCTACTATGTACCGTACATGTGACCTGGAAATTGCTATGACTCTTCTCTCTCCTTTCGTAAGGAGAAAAATGTACCGTATACCGCGATATATACGCCTATCAAATGATTGATATCAATATATATATACTGTATATTGGTCTATATTGATTTCAATCATTTGATAGGCGTATATATCACGGTATACGGTACATTTCTGTCCCTACTATGTACCGTACATGTGACCTGGAAATTGCTATGACTCTTCTCTCTCCTTTCGTAAGGAGAAAAATGTACCGTATACCGTGATATATACACCTATCAAATGATTGATATCAATATATATATACTGTATATTGGTCTATATTGATTTCAATCATTTGATAGGCGTATATATCACGGTATACGGTACATTTCTGTCCCTACAATGTACCGGTACGTACATGTGATATGTATGCCTATCAAATGATTGATACCAATATACGATATATATATATATATATATATATATATATATACCATATATTGATTGAAATCATTTGATAGGCTATATATATATATATATTATATATATATATATATATATATATATATATAGGCGTGCATTTTCACTCTCTCTCTCTGTTTCGCTTGCTTTGCAGGAATTTTTGTTTTGTTTTATAAATAATATTATTTCAACACATTTCCAAATCACCCTATGGGGTAGTGTTGATGACTCATTTTTTTTTTTGTGTTCCCAGGAGGTGTAATCCACATTTCATTGAGGTAGAAAAGGCAGTTATAGGATTCAGGTAGATAAAAGGCAGTTATATGATTGAGGTAGACAAATGACATGGATGTATGAGGTAGACCAAGAAGCAGATGGATGGATGAGATTAGAAACTTATGGATGTAATGGGTGATGTTGCTGATGATGATGAATGCACTTGTGTTTGGGTAGTGTGCTATTCCACCATATGAATGATTGAATGACATGAATTCATGAGGTAGTTTGAAATAGATGAATGAATGATTGCATGAACTTATGAATGATTGGCAAGAGGTCTAGAGGAGGAGGAGGTCTTGGAAGAGGTCTAGAAGTGTTCCAGTGTGTGGTACTCTGTGTAACATGGAGAAGCGCATAGTCCCACATTACAATAGCTACACATGAACGTAGTTTCCTTCCTAATTTGGTTCCTCCTTGTTGTATGTCTGCAGACATGGCACTGCTTCAGTCCGTGCTTCCGGTTGGCTGCGATCTGTGATGCTGAGCGGGGGCAAAACTCAAGCATGTGGGTCAAGGCGGGCAGGCATATTCACGATCGGCCTCGGAGGTGGTAGCATACGTGTGGTTCCGTGCTTCCTGAAGATGGAGTCGATGATGTCCTTCGCGAACAGCCTTACCGAGCTCTTCCTTCCTGTCCGCGTCATCCACAGGTTGTACGCGTTCAGGATAGTGACATCAAGAAGATGGAGTACCACCTTCTTATACCACTTACACGTCTTCCTGAGGCAGTCAACAGCAGTGATTTGCATGTCACTCTTATCCACCAACCGCATGTTTATGTTGTAGTCCATAACAAGGTCAGGTTTGGAGATAGGGACTAGATGCTTCTCGCGGGTGACAGGGTCCATTTGGTATCTCTTCTTCCCGCTATCTCGCATTGTGGACTTGTGGAAGGTGGAGAGGACATTGACTGGCTTTGTGTCATGCCAACAAATAGCCAGTATACTGTCACTGCTGCTCTTCTTCCGGAAGATGTCTCCTTTCCGTGTAGCATGAAACTTGGGCCAGTGTTTCCTGTTTGCCCTGACAGTTCCACAGCTTCCCGTGCTCCTTGCAAGGAGATACCTGGCAAGGAGAGGAGAGGTGTAGAAATTGTCGCTGTACAAGATACGGTTGGCATCCAGATACGGCTCCATCAGTGTCTTCACAACCGCCCCTGAAAGACCCAGTAGGTCGTTTGGAATGTCCACATCAGTAGCGGTGTAGATGATGAGGTCCAGCACGTATCCTGTCTCGCAGTCACACAGTACAAAGAACTTGATCCCGAAGCGGTGACGCTTCGACGGAATGTACTGCCTGAAAGAGAGACGTCCACGGAAGAGGATCAAGGACTCATCAATCACAACATTCTGAAAAGGTTTGAAAAACCGGCGATACCTGGTCAGGAGGGAGTTCAGGAATGGCCGGATTTTCCAAAGCTTGTCAGCTCCGTGTGCGGCAGTGTTGTCGACAAAGTGCAAGCACTTCAGAATTTGCCGGTATTGGTCCCTGGGCATGTACATGTTGAAGACTGGCGTTGATCTAATGTCATGCATCAGCCAATAATCCAGCATGTTGTGTTTTCTCATGTGGGGCATTAGCATGGTGAGGGCCAAAAACACGAGGAGCTGAGGGATATCGATGGGCGTCCATCTCCTCATGTGGGGCGAGGCCATCTCTTCGGAGTGCTGGGTTGCGTAGAGGTTTGTCTCCCTGACGATGTCCCCGAGCAATCCATCGTCAAAGAATGCTCGGAAGTAGTCATAAGGGGTGTCATTTTCTGAACAGGGAAAGGCAGGCTGGACGCCATTTGGCCCCTTATCAAAATTGGGTGGAACCCCAGGCATATCCCGAGGCTCGCAGTGCTCCCACTCAAAGATAGGTGGCTCGTCCGGCCTCCTGCCCCTCCCGACCACTCGTGCGGCACCTCCTGGGGCACCTCCCGGGGCACCTCCTGGGGCACCTCCCGGGGCACCTCCTGGGGCACCTCCCGGGGCACCTCCTGGGGCACCTCCCCGAGCACGTACCTGATCACCTCTTGCGGCCCTTCCTCGGGCCCTTCCTCGGGCCCTTCCTTGGGCCCTTCCTTGGGCCCTTCCTTGGCCCCTTCCTCGGGCCCTTCCCCGGGCACCTTGCTGTGGCAGTCCCTGCTGTGGCTGTGGCTGTGCCTGCCCGCCATTAGAGTCGCTTGCTGGCGTGGGGGATATCCTGGCTTCAGGCGAATCGGGAGAGCTTGAGCCGGTGCCGGCATCACTCTCAGACATCGTCAGCCGACGCCTGGTCCTCCTGGTCCTCCTCATCCGCTGCAGCCCGGGTGGCGTTGACAACCTGGGAGGAGCAACAACAGCTGGTGTTGACGTTGATGGTCCTGGTTGTCCATGGGCGGGGGTTAGTGGTGAGAGCTGCACTACCCCCGAGATGTTCCCTAGCTCACCACCGGGCATCACTGGAGGCTCTGACGAAGCTCGCTGCCTGGATGTGGATGGGCGTGGCTGTGGGGATGACGATCTTCTTCGTTTGGCCTGTCTTGTGTTGCCTATGAAAATTGTGGGAATGGTATTTCGTATGAGGGTTGTGCAGACTCAAACTTGACAACTAAGACATGATTGATTTGAGAGAGAGAGAGAGAGAGAGAGAGAGAGAGAGTCCTAGCAATTTCAAGGTCACCTGCGTAAGGAAACAATGTACCGTATACCGTGATATATACGCCTATCAAATGATTGCAAGCAATATACACCAATATGCAGTATATATATATATATATTTATATATATATATATATATAACTGCATATATACATATATATATATATATATATATATATATATATATATATAGATATATATATATTATATAATATATAT
>CM064535.1:21801812-21803135 GCA_032716605.1 Paralithodes platypus
GGGTTGATTTCATACTATGAAATCAATCCTACACCGTGATATACGCCTATCAAATGATTGAAAACTCGCAAACACGAAATAATAATATCAATACCATCATTTGATAGGCGTCTATATCACGGTGTAGGGTTGATTTCATACTATGAAATCAATCCTACACCGTGCTATACGCCTATCTAATGATTGAAAACTCGCAAACACGAAATAATAATATCAATACCATCATTTGATAGGCGTCTATATCACGGTGTAGGGTTGATTTCATACTATGAAATCAATCCTACACCGTGATATACGCCTATCAAATGATTGAAAACTCGCAAACACGAAATAATAATATCAATACCATCATTTGATAGGCGTCTATATCACGGTGTAGGGTTGATTTCATACTATGAAATCAATCCTACACCGTGATATATGCCTATCAAATGATTGAAAACTCGCAAACACGAAATAATAATATCAATACCATCATTTGATAGGCGTCTATATCACGGTGTAGGGTTGATTTCATACTATGAAATCAATCCTACACCGTGATATATGCCTATCAAATGATTGAAAACTCGCAAACACGAAATAATAATATCAATACCATCATTTGATAGGCGTCTATATCACGGTGTAGGGTTGATTTCATACTATGAAATCAATCCTACACCGTGATATACGCCTATCAAATGATTGAAAACTCGCAAACACGAAATAATAATATCAATACCATCATTTGATAGGCGTCTATATCACGGTGTAGGGTTGATTTCATACTATGAAATCAATCCTACACCGTGATATACGCCTATCAAATGATTGAAAACTCGCAAACACGAATATATATCATACAATCATTTGATAGGCGTCTATATCACGGTATATATGAATCAATCCTACACCGTGATAACGCCTATCAAATGATTGAAACTCGCAAACACGAAATATACAATACCACATTGATAGGCGTCTATATCAGGGTTGATTTCATACTATGAAATCAACCCTACACGTGATATACTATCAAATGAATGGAAACTCGCAATATATGAAGACCACAACAGCCATCACTCTTTCAAACCATCGCTTGCAATACACCGGAATGTGGGTCTGATTAATTACTATGAAATCAATCCTACCCCGTGCTCTACGCCTCCTTCCAATGTATTGAAAACTACGCAAAACCGAAATAATAAATATCAAATACCAATATTTGATCAAGGCGTCATTATCACGGTGTAAAGGGTTGATTCAATACTATGCAAATCAAGCCTACAACCGTGATATGTATTCTACTGTACACCGATATATATGTATGATATAGCCTAC
>CM064535.1:21803235-21875735 GCA_032716605.1 Paralithodes platypus
CCTATCAAATGATGGTATTGATATTATTATTTCGTGTTTGCGAGTTTTCAATCATTTGATAGGCGTATATCACGGTGTAGGATTGATTTCATAGTATGAAATCAACCCTACACCGTGATATAGACGCCTATCAAATGATGGTATTGATATTATTATTTCGTGTTTGCGAGTTGTCAATCATTTGATAGGCGTATATCACGGTGTAGGATTGATTTCATAGTATGAAATCAACCCTACACCGTGATATATGCCTATCAATGATGGTATTGATATTAATATTTCGTGTTTGCGAGTTTTCAATCATTTGATAGGCGTATATCACGGTGTAGGGTTGATTTCATACTATGAAATCAATCCTACACCGTGATATACGCCTATCAAATGATTGAAAACTCGCAAACACGAAATAATAATATCAATACCATCATTTGATAGGCGTCTATATCACGGTGTAGGGTTGATTTCATACTATGAAATCAATCCTACACCGTGATATACGCCTATCAAATGATTGAAAACTCGCAAACACGAAATAATAATATCAATACCATCATTTGATAGGCGTCTATATCACGGTGTAGGGTTGATTTCATACTATGAATCCAATCCTACACCGTGATATACGCCTATCAAATGATTGAAAACTCGCAAACACGAAATAATAATATCAATACTATCATTTGATAGGCGTCTATATCACGGTGTAGGGTTGATTTCATACTATGAAATCAATCCTACACCGTGATATACGCCTATCAAACGATTGAAAACTCGCAAACACGAAATAATAATATCAATACCATCATTTGATAGGCGTCTATATCACGGTGTAGGGTTGATTTCATACTATGAAATCAATCCTACACCGTGATATACGCCTATCAAATGATTGAAAACTCGCAAACACGAAATAATAATATCAATACCATCATTTGATAGGCGTCTATATCACGGTGTAGGGTTGATTTCATACTATGAAATCAATCCTACACCGTGATATACGCCTATCAAATGATTGAAAACTCGCAAACACGAAATAATAATATCAATACCATCATTTGATAGGCGTCTATATCACGGTGTAGGGTTGATTTCATACTATGAAATCAATCCTACACCGTGATATACGCCTATCAAATGATTGAAAACTCGCAAACACGAAATAATAATATCAATACCATCATTTGATAGGCGTCTATATCACGGTGTAGGGTTGATTTCATACTATGAAATCAATCCTACACCGTGATATACGCCTATCAAATGATTGAAAACTCGCAAACACGAAATAATAATATCAATACCATCATTTGATAGGCGTCTATATCACGGTGTAGGGTTGATTTCATACTATGAAATCAATCCTACACCGTGATATACGCCTATCAAATGATTGAAAACTCGCAAACACGAAATAATAATATCAATACCATCATTTGATAGGCGTCTATATCACGGTGTAGGGTTGATTTCATACTATGAAATCAATCCTACACCGTGATATACGCCTATCAAATGATTGAAAACTCGCAAACACGAAATAATAATATCAATACCATCATTTGATAGGCGTCTATATCACGGTGTAGGGTTGATTTCATACTATGAAATCAATCCTACACCGTGATATACGCCTATCAAATGATTGAAAACTCGCAAACACGAAATAATAATATCAATACCATCATTTGATAGGCGTCTATATCACGGTGTAGGGTTGATTTCATACTATGAAATCAATCCTACACCGTGATATACGCCTATCAAATGATTGAAAACTCGCAAACACGAAATAATAATATCAATACCATCATTTGATAGGCGTCTATATCACGGTGTAGGGTTGATTTCATACTATGAAATCAATCCTACACCGTGATATACGCCTATCAAATGATTGAAAACTCGCAAACACGAAATAATAATATCAATACCATCATTTGATAGGCGTCTATATCACGGTGTAGGGTTGATTTCATACTATGAAATCAATCCTACACCGTGATATACGCCTATCAAATGATTGAAAACTCGCAAACACGAAATAATAATATCAATACCATCATTTGATAGGCGTCTATATCACGGTGTAGGGTTGATTTCATACTATGAAATCAATCCTACACCGTGATATACGCCTATCAAATGATTGAAAACTCGCAAACACGAAATAATAATATCAATACCATCATTTGATAGGCGTCTATATCACGGTGTAGGGTTGATTTCATACTATGAAATCAATCCTACACCGTGATATACGCCTATCAAATGATTGAAAACTCGCAAACACGAAATAATAATATCAATACCATCATTTGATAGGCGTCTATATCACGGTGTAGGGTTGATTTCATACTATGAAATCAATCCTACACCGTGATATACGCCTATCAAATGATTGAAAACTCGCAAACACGAAATAATAATATCAATACCATCATTTGATAGGCGTCTATATCACGGTGTAGGGTTGATTTCATACTATGAAATCAATCCTACACCGTGATATACGCCTATCAAATGATTGAAAACTCGCAAACACGAAATAATAATATCAATACCATCATTTGATAGGCGTCTATATCACGGTGTAGGGTTGATTTCATACTATGAAATCAATCCTACACCGTGATATACGCCTATCAAATGATTGAAAACTCGCAAACACGAAATAATAATATCAATACCATCATTTGATAGGCGTCTATATCACGGTGTAGGGTTGATTTCATACTATGAAATCAATCCTACACCGTGATATACGCCTATCAAATGATTGAAAACTCGCAAACACGAAATAATAATATCAATACCATCATTTGATAGGCGTCTATATCACGGTGTAGGGTTGATTTCATACTATGAAATCAATCCTACACCGTGATATACGCCTATCAAATGATTGAAAACTCGCAAACACGAAATAATAATATCAATACCATCATTTGATAGGCGTCTATATCACGGTGTAGGGTTGATTTCATACTATGAAATCAATCCTACACCGTGATATACGCCTATCAAATGATTGAAAACTCGCAAACACGAAATAATAATATCAATACCATCATTTGATAGGCGTCTATATCACGGTGTAGGGTTGATTTCATACTATGAAATCAATCCTACACCGTGATATACGCCTATCAAATGATTGAAAACTCGCAAACACGAAATAATAATATCAATACCATCATTTGATAGGCGTCTATATCACGGTGTAGGGTTGATTTCATACTATGAAATCAATCCTACACCGTGATATACGCCTATCAAATGATTGAAAACTCGCAAACACGAAATAATAATATCAATACCATCATTTGATAGGCGTCTATATCACGGTGTAGGGTTGATTTCATACTATGAAATCAATCCTACACCGTGATATACGCCTATCAAATGATTGAAAACTCGCAAACACGAAATAATAATATCAATACCATCATTTGATAGGCGTCTATATCACGGTGTAGGGTTGATTTCATACTATGAAATCAATCCTACACCGTGATATACGCCTATCAAATGATTGAAAACTCGCAAACACGAAATAATAATATCAATACCATCATTTGATAGGCGTCTATATCACGGTGTAGGGTTGATTTCATACTATGAAATCAATCCTACACCGTGATATACGCCTATCAAATGATTGAAAACTCGCAAACACGAAATAATAATATCAATACCATCATTTGATAGGCGTCTATATCACGGTGTAGGGTTGATTTCATACTATGAAATCAATCCTACACCGTGATATATGCCTATCAAATGATTGAAAACTCGCAAACACGAAATAATAATATCAATACCATCATTTGATAGGCGTCTATATCACGGTGTAGGGTTGATTTCATACTATGAAATCAATCCTACACCGTGATATACGCCTATCAAATGATTGAAAACTCGCAAACACGAAATAATAATATCAATACCATCATTTGATAGGCGTCTATATCACGGTGTAGGGTTGATTTCATACTATGAAATCAATCCTACACCGTGATATACGCCTATCAAATGATTGAAAACTCGCAAACACGAAATAATAATATCAATACCATCATTTGATAGGCGTCTATATCACGGTGTAGGGTTGATTTCATACTATGAAATCAATCCTACACCGTGATATACGCCTATCAAATGATTGAAAACTCGCAAACACGAAATAATAATATCAATACCATCATTTGATAGGCGTCTATATCACGGTGTAGGGTTGATTTCATACTATGAAATCAATCCTACACCGTGATATACGCCTATCAAATGATTGAAAACTCGCAAACACGAAATAATATCAATACCATCATTTGATAGGCGTCTATATCACGGTGTAGGGTTGATTTCATACTATGAAATCAATCCTACACCGTGATATACGCCTATCAAATGATTGGAAACTCGCAAACACGTAATAATAATATCAATACCATCATTTGATAGGCGTCTATATCACGGTGTAGGGTTGATTTCATACTATGAAATCAATCCTACACCGTGATATATGCCTATCAAATGATTGAAAACTCGCAAACACGAAATAATAATATCAATACCATCATTTGATAGGCGTCTATATCACGGTGTAGGGTTGATTTCATACTATGAAATCAATCCTACACCGTGATATACGCCTATCAAATGATTGAAAACTCGCAAACACGAAATAATAATATCAATACCATCATTTGATAGGCGTCTATATCACGGTGTAGGGTTGATTTCATACTATGAAATCAATCCTACACCGTGATATATGCCTATCAAATGATTGAAAACTCGCAAACACGAAATAATAATATCAATACCATCATTTGATAGGCGTCTATATCACGGTGTAGGGTTGATTTCATACTATGAAATCAATCCTACACCGTGATATACGCCTATCAAATGATTGAAAACTCGCAAACACGAAATAATATATCAATACCATCATTTGATAGGCGTCTATATCACGGTGTAGGGTTGATTTCATACTATGAAATCAATCCTACACCGTGATATACGCCTATCAAATGATTGAAAACTCGCAACACGAAATATAATATCAATACCATCATTTGATAGGCGTCTATCACGGTGTAGGGTTGATTTCATACTATGAAATCACCCTACACCGTGATATATCAAATGATGGAAACGTAATATATGAAGACCAACACCACATCTTCAATCGCTTGCAATCAAACTTGCAAGCAATTTCAGTCACATGCGTAAGGAATGTATTCTACTGTACACCGATATATATGTATTATATAGCCTACGCCTATAAGATAATAAGATAATGAATGGAAACGTAATATATGAAGACCAACACCACAATCTTCAATCGCTTGCAATAAACTTTCAAGAAATTTCAGTCACATGCGTAAGGAAATAATGAATGGAAACGTAATATATGAAGACCAACACCACAATCTTCAATCGCTTGCAATCAAACTTGCAAACAATTTCAGTCACATGCGTAAGGAATGTATTCTACTGTACACCGATATATATGTATTATATAGCCTACGCCTATAAATAATGAATGGAAACGTAATATATGAAGACCAACACCACAATCTTCAATCGCTTGCAATCAAACTTGCGAGCAATTTCAGTCACATGCGTAAGGAATGTATTCTACTGTACACCGATATATATATGTATTATATAGCCTACGCCTATAAATAATGAATGGAAACGTAATATATGAAGACCAACACCACAATCTTCAATCGCTTGCAATCAAACTTGCGAGCAATTTCAGTCACATGCGTAAGGAATGTATTCTACTGTACACCGATATATATAATATATAATCTCTATCAATCTCCAAATATACATTGTACTTACCAACACCAACACCAGTGTGTTCATCAAGCTCCTCGTCACTATCTTCACCATCTTCGCCCCGCAAGTTATGGCGTCTGTGAAGCCGCATGACAGCGTTATCTTCCAGTTCTTCTTCCTCCTCACTTCCCCACTGTCACCAAGCCCTTCCATGCTTTCATTCAACGATATTCTAGATACCGCTGAAGAGTTCATCAGCAGAACTAACTCCTCGGCTGAGAGCGGGACCCTACGCCTTGGCTGGCGCGACGTACTAGGGGCGGGCACCGAATTGAACACAGGCAAATCTTGTCTCTCCATTGTGGCGGCTAGAGCGGTACTGAGCCAAGCTCACGCGGTGGGGATGTGTGGGTGGGACTTACTAGTGCACTGCCTGACCGCTAGATTTTGCTTTCCACTTAAATTACGGCGGGAAATACCAACTCGACCTATGTCGTGCGCCGCCAGATAGTCCAGATTGATTATACTCGACTTATGTTGCGCGCCGCCATTTAAGGGTTAAGGGTTTTTGCACTTATGTTGCAACAACGTTGCAAGAGTACCCGCAGTCGTACAAGGATGATTCAGGTGTAATTTGAAAGCTCTATTATCGCCCTTTCACGGATACATAATTGTATCACACTCTGGCTCTTGTTTATGCACGAAAAAGAGCATGGAATGAAGCTCGTTTAGGGTAATATGCCCGCCACACAGGTAGTAGAAATTACAAACATCCCCGTCCGAAAAGGGTTAACTCGCACGAATCTAAGAATTTCTTCTTCAATCGAGTTGTCAACATGTGGAATGGGCTTCCCCGAGATGTTATAGGCTGCAGCATCGTTGATTCTTTTAAACTTCGCTTAGACAAATATCTTGCATCAAACCCATGACTGCGTTTGTAAATTAATAACTTTATTTTATTCCACCCTCATATTCATCAAGGATTATTGAGTGTATATATTACTAAGACGTTACTCTCTTTTTCCCAGATAAATGAAAGATCACTTATAACTGTGTTATGCTACTAACCCATCTGTCCTATACTAACTTCCTAATCCTGCCACGGACATTAGTTCCAGGGCAGTAGTTCCCTTTCCAATTTTCCCTTAACCATTCTAAACCACTGTTTGGACACTTGATCCTCAGTGTTTTTGAGGACAAGCAGCCTAGAGGAGTCACTAGACATGCTGTTGTTTGATTTCCTTTGTACTCCTTTGTATGTCTTCCCTTTGGTGCAACTCCTGTAACGTTTGCGAATGTTCAAATTGTCGCCCTGTTTAGTATAGCCATCCTCTCTACATGCCCAAATCATCCAAGCCTGCTAATCTTGATACCAAACCATCTTCTTAGTAGATACCGTGTCCTGAAGTTCGGCCCCACACATCCATCTCACCATTCCTATTTCATGACCTTCAGAGCTATGCGAAAACTGAAAACAAAGGTTGAATTTTGTATTTGGTTTATAATCTCAAGGAGGATATGGAATCAGATCTAATTTATTGACATATTTTGCATGTTTAAAATATGTTGTTTATTTATTTTGTGTGAGGGCATGTGGTTGGATTCCATAACTGTGTATAATAGGAAGCGCCACACGGCCAGCTTTATTCAACATTTATTTATTTATATTTTTTAGCATGTTACACATTTTGGAAAGCATTTGACATCACATTTGTGTTTTTGTTTTTTACCGGATTGTTGTCAACATAGGAGGATGCTATAGGCTCCAACCGAACAGAGCAGTACTCCCGGGAAATACTAGGTGGAAGATAAGGACAGTTGGCACTCCTGTTCCACCTCCTGGCCTCCCTTACTGATCCTTTCCGTGCCTCACCAACATTGAGGGCAACCCCAGGCTGCACTCCAAAACACCTTCTCTTTCTATCAATATATTACACAACAAACACCTTACATACTACACATACTCTCACCGAAACTCAGGTGTCTGGTACTACTGACAGCAAACCCTTCTCTGTATCCTCCTACTATCTCTATCCACAGTTTCGAGCCAAAGGTGGATGTTGCGTATATGTGCGCAACAATCTCGCTTTCTCTCGTGTTCCCAACTTTGATTC
Source organism: Paralithodes platypus (assembly GCA_032716605.1). Classification (NCBI taxonomy): domain Eukaryota; kingdom Metazoa; phylum Arthropoda; class Malacostraca; order Decapoda; family Lithodidae; genus Paralithodes; species Paralithodes platypus. The sequence goes on from CM064535.1 coordinate 21,811,149, forward strand.
TTCTGAGTTCTCCACTCTCTGGCTAAAGCTTTCTTGTCACTCTCAAGCTAAATATGTCTGTGCTGTTTATCTCTCACCTAATTCTACTGACTATCCAAAATTCTTTGACCTAACTTCGAAAGTGGAACACATTCTATCTATCTCTCCTTTCTCTGAAATCTCCATCCAAGGAGATTTCAACGTCAATGGCTCTCCTCTCGTTCTACTGACCAACCTGGTGAACAAGCCTACATCTTTTCTACCCTAAACGCCCTAAAGCAGTTAGTTCACCAACACACCTACTGTATATCCTGAATCGCTTCGGAGATCAGCCCAACATTCTTGACTTATTTCTAACCTCTAACCCTTCTGCTTATACTATAAATCTGTTCTCTAATTTGGCCTCCTCCGATCATAAACTAATATCTGTCACCTGTACTACCCCTCCGGTACGGCCACCCGATCCTCCCAACCATCGGTGCTTGTGCCACTTGGGCACTGCTGACTGGGAGGTTCTTCAGCAGTACTCCTATGATTTTCCATGGAATGACTTTTGCTTCCGTGGCCGGGGACCCTCGGAGAGTGCTGAACGCACAACCGAGGTAATCCTCTCGGGCATGGAAGCATGCATTCCATTTTCTTTCTCTCACTCTAATGCAAACAAATCTTGATTTACTCACGCTTGTTCTATTGCTGTCCGCAACAAGGAAGAAGCATTAAAACGGTACCGATGCCTTAAGACTCAAGAATCTATTTTTGTCCTATGTTTATGCCCGGAATTAAGCCAGATCTGTTCTTCGACTTGCCAAGCACTCTTTCATCAATAATAAATGCACTGGACTATCCAACTTTAGTTCTTCCCAACCTTTCTGGCATGTAGCCAAAAACTTCTCCAACAATTTTTCTTCCTTGTCTTTCCCACTCTGATGGCACAACCATCACTTCTTCCTCTGACAAAGCTGAACTCTTCGCTCAAACCTTTGCTAGAAAATTCACCTTGGGTGATTCCGGTGCTATTCCTCCCTCTCCACCCCCCTCTCTCCTACCTATGCCTAATATTCTAATCTCTTCTAAAGATGTACTTTCTACCCTCTCTGGGCTTAATACTAAGAAGGCGTACGGTCCTGACAGTGTTCCTCCTGTTGTACTAAAAACTGTGCTTCCGTACCGACTCCCTGACTAGGCAAACTCTTTCGTCTCTGTCTCTCCTATAACGTCTTCTCTTCTTGCTGGAAGTTCGCTCTCATTCAACCTGTCCCAAACAAGGGTGACCGCTCTCAACCCTCCAACTATCGTCCAATTGCTCTTATTTCTTGCATCTCTAAAGTTTTTGAAACTATTCTTATTTCAAAATTTCTTAAGCATTTATCTTCCCATACCCTACGACCACTGCTCACCTACTCAATCTATCAATTCCGGTGTTCCTCAGGGTTCTGTCCTATCTCCAATTATCTTCCTATTATTCATTAACGACCTTCTCAACTGCACCTCCAGCCCCATTCACTCACACTACATTACACTATTCAACTAGCATTCCACAATATCATTCACAGCAGAAACTCCAAAACACACGTAATGAGGCCATAAAGCACCTATCTTCTGATCTCTCTACTTTTTCAAATTGTAGCAGAGAAAACCTTGGTACTTGCAATGCTTCCAAAACTCAATGTTTCCATCTGTCTACTCGTCCCACCCCCTTTCCAGAAAACCATGACTTAATCTTCAACAACATACAAATTTATCCTTCATCTTCTCTTAATATTTTCGGAGTCTCTTTTTCTTCTGCTCTCTCTTGGAAAGATCATATTACCACTCTTGCTAAAACAGCCTCCCAGAAACTGGGTGTGTTCAACTGCCTCCGGGGACTCTTTACCCTTGCGCAGCTTTTTGCTCTGTACAGGGGCGCAGTACATCCATGTATTGAGTTTTGTTCACATGTATGGGGAGGGTCCTCTCACACAGCACAAAGTAGAAAAGAAGGACTTCCATGTCATTAACTCTTATCGTGGATTCACAATAGTTAGTGGTATAACATACGTTTTCTATGTATCATACCCTATATACAGTATGTAACAGTACAGTATGTACAGTATGTAAGTATGTAAGCTTGACAGTAAGTATGTAAACTTAATAAGTTAAATAAGGCCTATTATACGAAAGTATAATATTTACGAGTCTTTAGGAATGCATAATGATGATTATCATATAGCCATGTCGTAATATTATAAAATCGGTACGATATTTACCGCTAAATATCCGCTACAAATTTAGCAGTATCCGCTAGATTAGTAGCCCAGGTGATGATGTGTCTAGCGAGACGCCAACGCGTCAGAGCTCCTCTGTCCATCGTCGAGGCAACACTACTTCCACTCTTAAGTTCACCGCGACCCTCGTTCCGGCTTTCATCCAGCTCTCATCATATAACTTCATCCAACTGACTGACAGACCGACAAGCTAAGCCATATTATCATGATTAACCCTTAACCAACGGCGCACCACATATATAGAGTTGAATAAATATGGACTATGTAGCGGTGCACCACATATGTCGAGTGCCATTTTCAGCACGTAATGTTGCTCTGAGAGAGAGCTGAGCAGTGGGACGAGCATAGTAACCATATGACCGCTCCCCACCACCGCGGTGGGTGTACTGAGCTGTATTCTACCCTCCTCCTCCCTCTCTCACTCGCTACACAGGGAATTATGTACGGAAATTACCTTATTTTAGTTTTTTTGCACTCGTGTTGCACGATCGTTGCAAGAGAACCAGTGGTCGTACAAGGATGGTTCGGGTGTCATTGGAAAGCTCTGTTTACGCCCTTACAGGGATAAATACTTGTTTTACGCTCTGGGTCTTGTTTATGCATGAAAATGAGCACGGAAAAAACCCTATTTAGGGTTAAAAAAAAACGCTGGGCGGCACAGTGTAAAATACCCTACCACCCGCTCTTTGTGTGTTAAATCTCTTCAGCATTATTTAACCTATTCCCTTTCTTGTTAAGGTGCGCCCACGTGGCCCCTTTGATGTAAACAACCAACAGTGTTCGAGAAGTAGCCATTTGCCTGTCATCCATCAGTATTTCTACATTACCTAACTACAACTTTTCTATGGTGATTTAATAGTGAGTTACACTCCCGGTATTTGTTATTCATTTACATTTTATATGAGCGGACCTTTTCAGTCTAGGCAGAGTAAACTCAGCTTCTTTAAATCCGCCATAACTCGTCCACTCACCAATTCTTTGCAGTCTCTCTACTCTTCGCCGCAATGTTGCATATCTCTCACTATTCTACCACCAATACAATAATCAGTGTTCCTCAGAGCTCTCTCAGTGCAACACAATCCCACCCCTACTCTGTGCAACTCGCCAACCATAGAGTTCAACATTATTCTCAATTTTTATTCTATTCAACAGCTGAACTCTGGAACTCTCTCCGAGAATCAGTGTTTCCTTCATCCTATGACTTAAATTGCTGCAAGCTCCGTGCATCCAGGTATTTTGGCTCGAACGTCCCTTGATCTTGGCTCTGTCACTCTTTCAACTCTGGGGGAGGAACTCGTAACAGGCAGTTTTGCATTTTGTCTCCCTCACTTACTTAGAACAAAAAAATAAGCACTACCTTAATAAGTTATATAATCTGCACAGCTGACTTCAGTGTTGTTATCCCAGGATCATAAACCATAGTTCAATATATGCTAGCAAGAAAGTTGGAACATTACCCGTATGACGTTGACAGTAAATACGTATGTTTTTCCGGTTTGGGGAAGATCATGCAGTTCACAACAAATGGAACTCTACCTGTATAGCATTGTAGTACTTTACGTATGTTAGTTACGATAATACTGTATAGCGCTTCACTGTGTCGGAACTTCTGTATATTGGTTGAGGTGTAGAGAAACAATATACGGTAGGGTAAGTAATTAATTATTACACATGTTGAGACCTTCAACCACTCCTGCAAATATCAGGTAAGCATATACAGTAATATAGCGACGGGGAACATTATGATCATAACTATATACTGCATCGAAACACCGTTTCTATGGTGTCTGAATCGTTATAAAAACAAAATACCACTTTGATCTTTGTATTTGTATTAACTTCCTATATTTAATGTCACTAATAAAGTAGTAGACAGGTGTAGGGTAAAGAGACAAGCCGTGATGGTGATAGGCAATCAGTGATGGAGATAGGCAAACAGTGATGGTGATAGGCAAACAGTGATGGTGATAGGCAATCAGTGATGGAGATAGGCAAACAGTGATGGTGATAGGCAATCAGTGATGGTGATAGGCAAACAGTGATGGAGATAGGCAAACAGTGATGGTGATAGGCAAACAGTGATGGTGATAGGCAAACAGTGATGGTGATAGGCAATCAGTGATGGAGATAGGTAAACAGTGATGGTGATAGGCAAACAGTGATGGTGATAGGCAATCAGTGATGGAGATAGGTAAACAGTGATGGTGATAGGCAAACAGTGATGGTGATAGGCAATCAGTGATGGTGATAGGCAAACAGTGATGGTGATAGGCAAACAGTGATGGTGATAGGCAATCAGTGATGGAGATAGGCAAACAGTGATGGTGATAGGCAATCAGTGATGGTGATAGGCAAACAGTGATGGAGATAGGCAAACAGTGATGGTGATAGGCAAACAGTGATGGTGATAGGCAAACAGTGATGGTGATAGGCAAACAGTGATGGTGATAGGCAAACAGTGATGGTGATAGGCAATCAGTGATGGTGATAGGCAATCAGTGATGGAGATAGGCAAACAGTGATGGTGATAGGCAAACAGTGATGGTGATAGGCAAACAGTGATGGTGATAGGCAAACAGTGATGGTGATAGGCAATCAGTGATGGTGATAGGCAAACAGTGATGGTGATAGGCAATCAGTGATGGATATAGGCAAACAGTGATGGTGATAGGCAAACAGTGATGGTGATAGGCAAACAGTGCTCGTGATAGGCAATCAGTGATGGTGATAGGCAAACAGTGATGGTGATAGGTAAACAGTGATGGTGATAGGCTATCAGTGATGGTGATAGGCAAACAGTGATGGCGACAGACAAACAATGATGGTGACAGACAAAAAGTGTTGGTGACAGACAAACAGTGATGGTGACAGACAAACAGTGATGGTGACAGCCAAACAGTGATGGTGACAGACAAACTGATGGTGACAGAAAAACAGTGATGGTGACATACAAACAGTGTTGGTGACAGACAAACAGTGATGGTGACAGACAAACAGTGTTGGTGACAGACAAACAGTGATGGTGACAGACAAACAGTGATGGTGACAGACAAACAGTGATGGTGACATACAAACAGTGTTGGTGACAGACAAACAGTGATGGTGACAGACAAACAGTGATGATGACAAACAAACACAGATTGTCAAAACAAATAAGGGTAGGCTATGTACAATAAACAGGGTTAAGCCAAACATATCATACGGTAAGTAATCAATATGTTAAGGCAAACAGAGATGAAGACGACCATGAAAACCACAAGTGGAACAGACTAACAGTGATGAAAGGCGTAATATACTGTATGTGTGCCAATAAACAGGTATAAAACAAACACACATTGATGAAGCGATAACTCAGGTGGTGACGAGCCAACAAGATGAAGGAAATATGACAGTATAGTCCCGCTCAAGTGATCAAGACCCAATAACTTTGATGTGATCTACAAAGACTAAAGCGGCCGACAACATAGTGACAATGAGGAACGGAATCTGGGAGCTAATTTAGATGCTGACGGCTTCTGTGAAACTCTGTTAAATAAATAAATTGTATTCAACAGAGGGAGAATCCTACTATTATAAATACTGATAAACACAATCACACAAATAATAGACTAGTATACACGTCACAGATCTTTAAGCATAACACTTTCCCCTTTCCTTTACCTATTATGCCTTCTAAACAAAACATAATAATATATGATTCCAAATACAAACATATTTCAGAGACGAACAAACAAAAACAATGCGTTTCTTCTTCCACCAGTACCAAATACAATAAACACACCATAATAAAGGATATCACAGATCCGATGCCATTTGACATAACATATTTTCTTTCATAACCGTATAGGTCTACCTACTTTAGTACTTTAGAAGAACAAAAGTTGTGTGTATATATATATATATACGGTATATATATATATATATATATATATATATATATATATATATATATATATATATATATATATATATATATATATATATATATATATATATATATATATATACATATATATATATATATATATATATATACAGTATATACAGTATATAGTATAATAACACATTTACTTTCTCCCTTAGGCCATCACTACTGACGAGGATAGTTTAAAAAACATTATGTATCCATCTTCCATTGCCTATTATACCTATTGATTACATATATATTGTTTATATAATATATCAACTCAAACCACAACACATTTTATATGGTCTATCTTCCCAGAACACAAACGATTGACTTCCATCAGAATATATTCTAGTATGAAGCCAATTTACTCAACAATTACTACTTCACATAAACGATTAAATAGTAATTTACGATGCATGCACTAATTTTACCAATCAATAGTTTTTTAGCAAACCGAAAAGGTTATCTACTTTCAGGCATAATGTTCTATTACAATAAGCAGTATTCCTCAAAGCTCTCTCAGTGCATATCCCCTTCCTTGAAGCGAGTGCAAGACACCCGCCTTTCAACTCAGTCCCATGCCTATTCTGTCCAGCTCTCCAACCCACTCAACTTATGAACTCTGGAACTCTCTCCGTCAATCAATCTTTCCTTCATCTTTTGATTAAGACTTCTTTAATTTTCGTGTGCCCAGGCATTTTGACCCTAACGTCCCTTGATTTTGGCTCTCTGTCACTCTTTTGGTTTTGGGGCAGACATTTGTTGCAAACAGCCGGCTTTTTGTCTCCTTCATATACATACAAAAAAAATAAAAATAAAATAACTCTCCACAAACTACTATTCTACTACCAGACCGATAGACTACTGAATAATAAATAGCAGCAACACGAGTTACTCCACTGTAGAACAAAGGACTTTCACAAACTGTACCACTCTACTCTCCTTTATGTCAGGTTATTCAACCCCACCCGCTCAGTATTACAAATTATTGTCTTTTTTGTATTAGTATATATATACAGTATATTTTATATATATATATATATATATATATATATATATATATATATATATATATATATATATATATATATATATATCTATATATATATATATATATATATATATATATATATATATATATATATATATATATATATATATATATATGTTTGTTGTTGTCTACATTCACGTTCTATCAATTTCTCAGCTCCCGCTTTGCCACTATATTGGCCCATTATTTTCACCATGTGACATGTGAGATTGTCACAGGCCCCAGTCTTTATATATGACAACGAATTTATCTTGGCTATTTCTTTGTTCTACTTTTCCTAGGATATTTCAAACACAAATTGGGTAATTTATATCTAAACACTCTATTCTTTGTGCCGAATTTTTATCTCTGTGTTATGTATGCCTCTTTCCGACTGATGCGAATTTAAACAATTTTCCTTGCCGAGGACGTAGTTTTGTAATTTCGCAACAAATTTGTGCGACGTATACGATTTTGACCGTTACAAACCAATGACAAATTACACTTGGCGACGATTTGTCCAATGAATGCGAAGTAATCGGCGACATTATGCGACGTCATCGGAAAATTGAGCGATGGTTCGCCGAATACCTCGGCGAGAGCTGTCAGGGATGAACGAATCCTCGGCGTATGTTCTGCGACGTCTTCGGCGACTTAAGCTATGGCTCGGCGGTGACCTCGGCGAGATTATCCAAATTTGTTTTGGATATATTTCATGGCACAAATTCATGCGATGATTGAACGATTACTCGCCGGTTAATGGGCGACACCATCACAGATACGCCGCCAAGGTGTCCGAACATGAGCGAATGTAACGTGAGTGTGCTAATTGCACTCAGGTAAATATGCCTCCCCCCCCCAACCCCCAAATCTTTGGTGGTACTATATAAACAGTGTAGGGAATTTAGATAGATAGGTTAATTTTCTAACTCACTGGTACATGAAATTATCACAACAAATAGTTATTTAATAATTACCAAATGAAGATGAGTGGAATTCGGTCCTCTACACACGGCTAATTCATTTGCATGACATGTAGGATGTTCACATAATACAATATCGATACAATGAACTTAGCTTAGAGGACTGGTGATGTAGGACTGTTGATATGGATTAATAATAGTAGCACATGGTGAACTATAGGTTGAGTCAGGGCCGGGGGGAGCTGTTGATCGTATGGTTGATTTTGAGAGACTGAGGGCCGGCGTTCTGTCGCTTCGCGAAGTTACATAATGACTGCCGGCTCATAATAATTATAACCTATGATTTGGTTTCATGATACATCTAGAGCTGATGTATTTATTTATGCATTACATTTAATATTTAACCTACACTTAATAATAAACTATAGTATATACAGAACTAGCCGAAATCGTACTTGCTATACAATTCCGCCAAATTCAAATACCCAATTGGACTCAAAACTGTCGGGATCATCACACTATTCCCGACAAACAGCTTGAGACACTCCCGGACAACATTCTCACCCCAACCCTTGACACGTGCTTGTGAAATGTCAATCAGGTATACGCAGAGACAACGCTAATGGGATATATTAAGTTTGCGAATGGACCTTATCAGTCCGCGGATGCGGATGATTGTTGTGCAATACGAACAGGAGCTTAAAGAGGAGCAGTAAGCAGAGAGGAAAAGGAAGAAACAAGAGGAGGAGAGGAAAAAGCAGAAGAACGAGAACCTATTGCAAGAAGTGGAAGCAGAGGGCCCAGCGGATTTCGAGAACTTTATGGGAGTGGACCCAGCATTCTTCAAAGAAATCCTTCAGAAAATTGAACCAATGATAGCAAAGGACACAAACATGAGGAGAGCACATGAACCTGGTTTGCGTTTGGCAGTTACGTTGCGTCACCTAGCTACAGGTGACAGTTACAAGAGTCTGATGAACTTCTTCAGGATAGCGCACAACACCATCTCAAAAATAGTGCCAGAGGTATGTGAGGCCATTGTGAGTGCCTACATGGAGATGTAATTGTTTGTCCGACAACACCTGAAGAGTGGAAGGAAGTTGCAAAGCAATTTGCTAGAAAGTGGCAATTTGAACATGCTCTGGGCGCGTTGGATGGCAAACATGTTGCAATCAAAAAGCCACCCAAGGCTGCCTCTGTGTTTTATAACTACAAATATTATCATTCAATTGTGCTGCTTGCCCTGGTTGACGCTGACTACAAGTTTCTCTATATCGATGTTGGTGCAGAGGAATCAGCGTTAGATGGAGGTTTGTTCCCACGAACACCTATTCGTGTGTTATTGGAGAGGAATGATGTTGGTGTTCCTATACCTGAGCCGCTGCCAAACGACGACAAGCCAACTCCTTTTTTCTTGATTGGGGATGACGCCTTTCCACTGAGAAGGTGGATGATGAAGCCATACCCATCGAGAGGCTTTTATTAAAGAGCAGCGTATATTCAACTACCACCTATCAAGAGCCAGGAGAGTGTTTGAAAATGCATTCGGTATCATGTCTGCCAGGTGAGGAAAGCAATTATTGAAATGTATTTTTGTTGTATATATATATATATATATATATATATATATATATACTGTATATATAATTATATATATATATATATATATATATATATATATATATATATTATAATATATTATATATATAATATATATATATATATATATATATATATATATATATATATATATATATATATATATATATATATATATATATATACTGTACTTATATTTAATATATGTAGATCAATACAGTATACTGTATATATTTAGGTATTTTCTATACAATTCATTCTTTCATTCGTTGTCTGTAGACCTTTCATTTCCTTTCGGTAATTGCCTAAATGAATATGGCTGGGCAGTGTCCCATCCCCCTTGAAAAAATTAATCCCTCTTTAAAAGTTTACAGAAAGCTCCTTTCCCACTGTCTGGCTTGGTAGGATTATGTATGTCAATATATATCCGTGATAATTGTTTTCTTTCATGACACCGACAAGCCTTGGTCATCTATTTTCATATTGTCTTCCTTTCTCTCTATACATAGTTTGTTGTTCCCGTCCTAACAATTTGTCAATTATTAACTCTGCGAAGCAGAGTGGTATCACACACACTGATCCCGTCTGTATACTGTGCACCATCAGTCAGCTTGTCTGTTGTCGTCCGTCGTCGTCGTCGTCCGTCGTCGTCGCCATCCGTCCGGAAACTCCTCCTAGATCAATCAATGGATTTTCACCAAATTTCAGAGGTACATTCATTTGGTCAATGCAAAGGTCAGTCAAAAATAAATTTTCAATTTAACCTAAAGGTTAAAAGGTCAAAAGTCAAGGTTAAAAATAAGGTCAATATTTCATGTGTCCTAGTTTGTACTCAAATTTCTTCATTTTCACTATACAAGTTACTGGTAACCTTGAAATCATATTGACCAAATTATCGATAAATATTCTGAAGGGTTAGGTCAAAAATTAAGGTCTAATGTCAAAATATTTATTTTACTAGTATTTCTTATATTAACTGTTAGATTCTCACTAGACTTACCATGTATATTCGGAATACTTAGGAAAAGGTCATATAAGAAACTGTACAATATCGTATGAAAGGTCAAGTTCACAGGTCAATGTCAAATAAAAGGTCACTATGCTAATTTCATTACTTTTCATGCAAACTTCACACAATTTGGTGATATTGTTGCACTCTAAATGAAAAGAAAAATACTACATTTTGAGACACATCATGAAGGTCAAGGTCAAAGTCAAAGGTCAAGGTTAACTATTCTATAAATATATATGAAACTAACTGATGGGTTTTAATGATATTAGTCATGCTTATTTGATATTCCTGGGCAATGTCAATCATGTTTTTGTTTAACTCTTACATAAAGGTCAAAGGTTGCATGTCAAGGTGAAAGGTCAACTTATACTATTTATTTTTAGTTTCTATTCAAATGTCTTCATTTTCACTATACAAGTTACTGGTAACGTTGATATCGTATTGCACACATGTTAGATAAATATTCTAAAAGGTAAGGTCATAATTCAAGGTCAAAGGTCAGAAGAGTGTTTTACTAGTATTTCCTATACTAACTTAGATTATCACTAGGCTTACCATGTATATTCGGAATACCTAGGCCAAAGTCATACAATAAACTATTCAATTCCATATGAAAGGTCAAGGTCACAGGCCAAGGTCAAATAAAAGGTCAATATGCTATTGTCATTACTTTTCATGCAAACTTCACAACATTTGGTGAGATAGTTTCACTTTAAGTGAAAAGGAAAATAATAAATGTTGAGACATACAAAGGTCAAGATAAAGGTCAAAGGTCAAGGTCAACTATTCTATTAATATATGTATATGAAACTAACTGATTGGTTTTAATTAAATTGGGCATGCTTATTTGATTTTCATGAGCAATGTCAATGCAAACACAAATGTACTATTACAGAAAAGTCAAGGTCACAGGTCAAGGTCAAAGGTCGACTTTTGTTATTTATTAAAAAAGACTACTCAAATTTTAGAAAAACTGGCTGTGTTATGGCTTATTACTTAAATATCATATATATCAAATTTCACATAAATATTGTAATAGTTAAGGTCAGAGTTCAAGGTAAAAAAAAACGAGTATTTGTCATTTTCTATAAACTCCTCCTTGACTGTTTTAATGTATTGTCATCATACTATACAAAAAAATTCAGTTGGTCAATGCGACGACCATCCAAATATATGTATTCTATTTTTAGTCAAACGCCAAAGGTCAATGTCAGAGTATATGATCACTATTTGTAATCAATAAGTTTTATATGAATTACACCAATTTCATAATACTAGTTAATACAAACATTTGCTGTTAAGCTAACTAAATCCATGCTAAGAAATTTTAAGGTCGAAGGTCAAGGTCAAAGATCATGGTTAAAGGTCGAAATATGATTTTTTACTAGTATTTCTTATTTAATGTAAGATTCTCATTAGGCATATCATGCATAATCGGAATGCCTAGAGCAAGGTCATGCATGAATAAACATAATTCCATTTGATAGGTCAAGGTCACAGGTCACTGTCAAATATAAGGTCAATATGCTCATTTCTTTACTATTCATGTAAACTTCACATAATTCGTTGAGACAGTTGTGCTCTAAGGGAAAACATTTTTTTTTAAATTTTCAGACATCATGAAGGTCAAGATGAAGGTCAAAGGTCAAGGTCAACTATTCCTTTAATACCTCTGACACTAACTGATGTTCTTTAATTAAATTTGACACACTTATTTGATTTTCTAGGGTTACATCAACGCAAACAAAAATATAATCCTACTTAGAGGTCAAGGTCACAAGCCAAGGTCAAAAGTTAACCTTCATCATAAAAAAATACTCAATTTTCGATAAGCTGACGATTGTTAGTTGCATTTTACTTAAATAACATATATTTCAATCATATAAATATATATATTCCATACTGTATATATTTATACAGTATGTATATATATATATATATATATATAATATATAATACGTAAGGTTAAAGGTCAAGGTAAATAACCAAAAGAAGAGTTATAATAATTTTCTTTAAACTCTTCCTAGACTGTTTTACCCTTTGTTTACCGGTGTGGTCGTTTTTATTGTATGCTAGCTATAATTAGATTATTTTGTGGAGCTTATAAAGGATCTGTGGTAGTAAAAAGGATTAAGATAGTTGAAAGCCTGCACATTTTATGGAGGCCCTTCATAAACTAAATAAAATCGTCTTAGCACCTTAAGAGCGGGTGGTGGAGTATATTTGACCGTGCCGCCCAGCTAGGGGTTTTTACCATAAATGGGGTTGTTTCCGTGCTCTTTTTCATGCATAAACAAGAGCCAGAGCACAATACAAGTATATATCCCTGAAAGGGCGTAAATTGAGCTTTCCAATGACACCCAAACCATCCTTCTACGATCACTGGTTGTCTTGCAATGATCGTGCAACCGAAGGGCAAAATCGCTAAAGTACGGTCATTTTGTTACATAATTTCGTGTGTAGCGAGTGAGAGAGGGTGGAGTAGAATGGAGTAAATGTCAGTGGGCCCACGACGGTCGTGGCGAGCGGTCATGAGGTAACCTATGCTCCTCCCACCGCTCGGCTCTCTCTCAGAGCCAATATTGCGCCAAAATTGCACACAGACTTAAGTCGGGCCCCGCCGCATTGTCCAGATTTTTAGATACAGACTTAAGTCGGGCCCCGATAGACAAGGGTTAATATCCAGTATGAAATGAAACCGACAGAACTGTACTGAACGGGCTACGTATCTTCACCAAATTTTGCTGGCTAATTCGGTTGGTCAATGTAACAATTGTCCAAATTGTTGGGTTTTGTTATTCAAAGGTCAAGGTGAATGGTGAAGGTCACAGATTATGGTCACTATTTATTTCTGTCTTCGTGGTGCAGCGCATAGTGTGTTGATTTTCGGTGTGAGCATCCTAGGTTCGAATCCCCGGACTGCCACATGTGTCTGTTAATTTCATTAATCGATTTTAGGAGTAGAATTGGTTGGTGGAGAGAACATAATAATATATTTTAAATTTGAATTACACCATATTCAAAATGCTACAAAATAGTGTTACGCTGACCTTATTATCGATAAATATTCCAATGATTAAGATTCAATGTGATCATAAATTTAATTATATACGGTACTGTATATATACTCCCAGGCGGACATGAACCACCAACAGTCAGGACGAGTGTCCATGATTTAATCCACTGCCTACAAATATCCTCTATCACGCCGTTGTATAGTGGATTAAAGAATGGGCACTTGTTCTGACTGTCGGTGTTCAAGTCCGGCTGTGAGTATAAAAACATTTAGTAGCTTAAGTGTATTTGATATATATATATATATATATATATATATATATATATATATATATATATGTGCAGTATATAAATATATATGTATATATATATAATTATATATATATATATATATATACTGTATATACTTTATATAAACCGACTTTGCCTCAGAGATTCAATACTACTAGCAGAATTATAGGTCGCAGAGTTGCATTTTAATTTTGTTTTTTATTAGGTAATGCGAAAACTGCACACCTACTTTATTATTATCTTGTTCCCTTTCTCATTACAGGTTCCGGTGTCTACTGACCACAATACCCCTGCATCCTCATCGGGTTGAATCGGTTGTAATGGCTTTTTGCTGCCTCCACAACATCCTACGCATCGGGAATCCCTCTGATCGGAAAGGTGTTGTTGTGGGAGAGGACATTGAAGCCGGAAAAATAATTCAGCTTGTGCGTCCGACTGAGATCCTGGACCGTGTTGGGCCCAGGCCTGGCAATACCGCAACCAACGATGGCAAGACTGTACGTGATAGCCTTTGTAATTATTACAACTCACCACGGAGTAGTGTCCCTTGGCAGGAAAGATAATCAGACGTACCCCTTCAGAAAATTGATGGAGTCGAGTAAAAACTGCAATCTTTGTCATGACTTGTTTAATTGCATTCTACCCAATGTTTAAGTTATTATTTGAATAACAAAAAAATAAATAGTATGGCAACATATTTCTTTTTTAAACATTATTATGTCAACATATCTCAAAGGGTGCCTTTTTTTTTTTTGCCGTACATTTTAGTACAAAGTATATCAATTCTCCTGGGTGACCTGGATGTGTGTGAGTTTGTGCTTTTTATCTGTGTTTATTCGTTGTTTTATGTTGTTTTTGTGTTTTTCCTGTTCTTGCTGTCTTGAGTCGGCTACCCCCAAAATGGGGATTGGGCCTGAGCATATAGATAGATAGATAGATATCAATGAAAAGTTTTGATGATGAAAAGGAATGAAAAATGCTTGAAACATGAAATACTATAGAAAATGACAATGGGAGACAAGGAGCTATTAATCCGGCTTTAGACACAAATCCGCTGGGGATAATTACCCATGACATAATGTCAAACGAGTTCCAGGTGGCTACTCACAGGAGTGGGCCTTAGTTTTACTTTAGTGTGTTTGACCTTTTATATTTATCTGTTTGTTTTTTTACAACACAATACATGTCAAAATGGCAGTCACTACCTCATACCATTGGCTTTAATATAAATTTGTCACTATGTACCTCAGCGAAAATTTACGTAAACATTTGTATTCAATTGACTTCCTTTGTTTATCAACTCTGCGAAGCAGTGTGGTATCATGCACACAGATCCCGCCCGTATACTGTGCACCATCAGTCAGCTGGTCTGTCGTCGTCCGTCGTCTTCGTCGTCCGTCTGGAAACTCCTAGACCGTTCGATGGATTTTCACCTAATTTCAGAGCTATCTTTATTTGGTCAATGCAAAGGTCAGTCATAAAGAAATTTTCAATTTAACTTAAAGGTTAAGGTCAAAAGTTAAGTTTAAAGATAAGGTCAATATCTCATGTGTCTTAGTTTTTACTCAAATGTATTCATTTTCACTATACAACTTACTGGTAACCTTGATATCTTATTGACCAAATTATAGAAACATATTCTGAAGGGTAAGGTCAAAGGTCAAGGTCAAAGGCCAAAATATTTGGTTTACTAGTATTTCTTATAATAATTATTAGATTCTCACTAGACTTACAATGTATGCTCGAAATACTTAGGACAAGGTCATATAAGAAACTGTACAATTATATATGAAAGGTCAAGTTCACAGGTCAATGTCAAATAAAAGGTCACTATGCTAATTTCATTACTTTTCATGCAAACTTCACACAATTTGGCGATATTGTTGCACTTTAAATGAAAAGGAAAATAATACATTTTGAGACACATATCATGAAGTTCAAGGTCAAGGTCAAAGGTCAATGTCAACTATTCTGTATATATGTATGAAACTAACTGATGGGTTTTAATGATATTAGTCATGCTTATTTGATTTTCATGGGCAATGTCAATGCAAACAAAAATTTACTCTTACAGAAAGGTCAAGATCATAGGTCAAGGTCAAAGGTGAACTTTTGTTATTTATTAAAAAAGATTACTCAAATTTTAGAAAACTGGCTGTGTTATGGCTTATTACTTAAATATAATATATATCAAATTTCACATAAATATTGAAATAGTTAAGGTCAGATGTCAAGGTCAAAACAGGAGTATTTGTAATTTTGTATAAACTCCACCTTGACTGTTTAATGTATTGTCATCGAATTATAAAGACAAATTCAGTTGGTCAATGCGACGACCATCCAAATATACATATTTTAATTGTAGTCATAGGTCAAAGGTCAATGTCAGAGTATATGATCACTATTTGTAATAAATAAGTTTTTTTATGAATTACACCATATTCATAATACTAGTTAATACAAATATTGCTGTAAAGCCAACTAAATCCTTGCTAAGAAATTCAAAGGTCGAAGGTCAAGGTAAAAAGTCAAGGTTAAAGGTCAAAGTGTGATTTTTTACTAGTATTTCTTATTTAATGTGAGATTCTCATTACGCATATCATGCATATTCGGAATGCCTAGAGCAAGGTCATACATGAATAAACATAATTCCATTTGATAGGTCAAGGTCACAGGTCAACGTGAAATATAAGTCAATATGCTAATTTCTTTACTATTCATGTAAACTTCACATAATTCGTTGAGACAGTTGTGCTCTAAGGGAAAATTAAAATGTTAAATTTTCATACATCATGAAGGTCAAGATGAAGGTCAAAGGTTAAGGTCAACTATTCCTTTAATACCTCTGACACTAACTGATGTTCTTTAATTAAATTTGACACACTTATTTGATTTTCTAGGGTTACATCAAAGCAAACAAAAATATAATCCTACTTAGAGGTCTTGGTCACAAACCAAAGTCATAAGTTAACCTTCATCATAACAAATGCTCAATTTTCGATAAGCTGACGACTGTTAGTTGCATTTTACTTAAATAACATATTACAATCATATACATATATATATATATATATATATATATATATATATATATATATATATATATATATATATATATATATATATATATATATATATATATATATATATATATATACATATATATATATATATATTGATATATATAGATATATATATATATATATATATATATATATATATCTATATATATATATATATATATATATATATATATATATATATATATATATATATATATATATATATATATATATATATATATATATATACAGTTTATAATATAATACTTAAGGTTAAAGGTCAAGGTAAATAAACAAAAGAAGAGTTATTATAATTTTCTTTAAACTCTTCCTAGACTGTTTTACCCTTTGTTTACCGGTGTGGTCTTTTTTATTGTATGCTAGCTATAATTATATTATTTTGTGGAGCTTATAAAGGATCTGTGGTAGTAAAAAGGATTAAGATAGTTGAAAGCCTACACATTTTATGGAGGCCCTTCATAAACTAAATAAAATCGTCTTAATATCCAGTATGAAATGAAACCGACAGAACTGTACTGAACGGGCTACGTATCTTCACCAAATTTTGCTGGCTAATTCGGTTGGTCAATGCAACAATTGTCCAAATTGTTTGTTTTTGTTATTCAAAGGTCAAGGTGAATGGTGAAGGTCACAGATTATGGTCACTATTTACTTCTTATATGTATATTAAATTTGAATTACACCATATTCAAAATGCTACAAAATAGTGTTACGCTGACCTTATTATCGATAAATATTCCAATGATTAAGATTCAATGTGATCATAAATGTAGTTATATACGGTACTGTATATATACTCCCAGGCGGACATGAACCACCAACAGTCAGGACGAGTGTCCATGATTTAATCCACTGCCTACAAGTATCCTCTATCACGCCGTGGTATAGTGGATTAAAGAATGGGCACTTGTTCTGACTGTCGGTGTTCAAGTCCGGCTGTGAGTATAAACACATTTAGTAGCTTAAGTGTATTTTATATATATATATATATATATATATATATATATATATATATATATATATATATATATATATATATGTATATATATATATATATATATATATATATATATATATATATACTGTATATACTTTATATAAACCGACTTTACCTATGAAATTCAATACTACTTGCAGAATTATAGGTAGCAGAGTTGCGTATTCATTTTTTTTTTTTTTTTTTAGGTAATGCGAAAACTGCACACCTACTTTATTATATATTGTTTGTTGGTTCCTACTGATGTGTGTTTCTAAGGCTACTAAGAGGGTGCTATTTTCTTTGGCCGTACATTTTAGTACAAAGCATATCAATGAAAAGTTGTGATGATGAAAAGGAACGAAGGAACGAAGAATGCTAAACATATTGAAACATGAGAAACTATATAAAATTACATTGGGAGACGAGGTAATATTCATCCGGCTTTAGACACGCACTTGACTTTAAATCCGCTGGGAATATTTACCTGCGACATTTCTGAAACGAGTTCCAGGTGGCTAATCCGAGGAATGGGCTATCTTTTTACTTTAGTGTGTTTGACCTTTTATATTTATCTATATTTTGTATAACAGAATACATGCCCAAATGGCAGTCACTACCTCACACCATTGGCTTTAATATAAATTTGTGACTATGTATTTGTGGGAGAATTTATGTTAACATACTTATTATATTGAGTTCGTTTGTATATTCATTGTTTTACTTCCTACTGATGTTTGTTTTTAGAAGGCTATTCATTTACGTATCCAGTTATTGTCTTTTTTATAATATGTGCTTGGCTCTTCATTCCTGTATCCATTAGTGTCTTGTTTATTTTCTTCATAACATTTTCAACATACTGTTACCTGTGATATCTATATAAATCTCTTTATATTGTTTTTTATTAATTCTGTATGTAAGAAATGAGATGGATATGTTATTATTTAGGTCTTAATAAATGTTGTTGGAATCTGAGTAATAAAAAAGTCCGAGTTATGTAATGTTCGTTTATACTTTTATGTAAATCAGTCCCAATGGAGTGCTCCTTCTCACAGGGTCAATCACTTGTATTTATAATCCCAGAAATCTTCTGTAATTACAGTAATGTTTAACGTCAAATCTAGACTATTATTTTTATTCTGTTACTTTAGGTTTAAGTGTTGGTGACAAGTATACTTATATAGAGCAAAAATAGATTACATTTAAGCTTTGACTTTATCATATGAGTTTGGTTTGTCCAATGTTTGCTTTTCTAAAAACACAATTTCTGCATTTGTAATGTTCTATTAGTTTCATTATTATTTCAGGCATTTATTATTCATGTTTTTTGGGAGTATGTACAGTATATAGAAACATTCGTACAATGATTTGGTTTATTCACATTTGTAATATAATTACTTAACACAAAGATATGAATGAGTAGAAATAATTTGGTTCATTTACATTTATAATCGACTTACTTAACACAAGAATATGCATGAGTACAAATTATTTGGTTCATTTACAATTATAATATACTTACTTAACACA
Organism: Paralithodes platypus; assembly: GCA_032716605.1. Classification (NCBI taxonomy): domain Eukaryota; kingdom Metazoa; phylum Arthropoda; class Malacostraca; order Decapoda; family Lithodidae; genus Paralithodes; species Paralithodes platypus. The sequence continues at coordinate 21,830,761 of CM064535.1, forward strand.
ACATTATGAATGACTGGAAATTATTTAGCTTATTAACATTTATAATATACTTTATTAGCACAAACATATGAATGAGTAAACATTATTTAGTGTATTTACATTTATAATATTTTCACTTAAAACAAACAATACATGAGCACAATTTACACTGTTTGTTTAGTGGATGTAGGCGGTCATGGTGTGTGCCAGGGCAGGGGTGTTGAGGAAGGAATCCATGGTTGTGGTGGGCGGTGTGGCAGTTGTTACAACCCCTGGAGAAAGAGTTCGGAATTCCACGGTTGTCACGGTTGGGGTGACAGAAGGTGTAAGTTCTTGGACCTGCACCACCTGGTGATGATGCTGTGCCGCCAGCCCCTGGTGATATGGCGGTGGTCCCTGCAGGTAGTGATGAGGCGGTGGTCCCTGCAGCTGGTGATGAGGCGTCTGTGGGGGGAATGTTGATGGTGGCCTAGTCGGTTCCGGTTGCCATCCAACTGGCATTTGGTAGATGACAGGCGGATAGTTTATGGGGGCAATGTTGGTTGGTGTCGTGTGTACCTGCGGCGCCGGTGGCGCCATATCGAAGGCCTTCGATAGAGTCTGGCACAAATCTTTAATTTCCAAACTGCTCTCCTTCGGTTGCTGTCCCTCCATCTGTGCCTTTGTCTAATTTCCTTTCCGGCCGTTCCATAGCTGCGGTTGTGGTCGGCCATCGTTCATTTCCTCATCCAATCAACTCAGGTGTTCCTCAGGGTTCTGTCCTATCTCCTATTCTCTTTCTAATTTTCATAAATTAATGATCTTCTCAACTGTACATCCAGTCCCATCCATTCATATTCAGACGACTATACCTTACACCACTATATTAGTTTTCCAGAATGCCCCAGCCAGCAGTCCCTCAAAAACAAACTAATGAAGCCATACAACGCTTATCTTCTGATCTAGCTACTATTTCCAATTGGGGTAGAGAAAACCTTGTTGTATTTAATGCTTCCAAAACACAATTTATCCATCTTACTACTCGTCAGGAACCTCTAGAGGACTATCCCTTATTCTTCAACAATACAAAAATCAATCCTTCATTTTCTCTCAATGTTCTCGGCGTCTCTTTTTCTTCTTCTCTCTCTTGGAAAGACCATATTACCAGTCTCGCTAAGGCAGCCTCCCAGAAGCTGGGTGTGCTCAACCGCCTCAAGTTTTGTTTTACCCCTGCGCAGCTTCTTGCACTGTAGAGGGGCATAGTGCGTCCTTGTATTGAGTATTGTTCACATGTGTGGGGAGGATCCTCTCACACCGCACTCCTAGACAAAGTAAAAAGGAAAGCCTTTCGTATCATTAACTCCCGTTCACTCACCAACTCTCTGCAATCTCTCTCTCTTCGCCGCAATGTTCCATCTCTCTCGCTATTCTATCACTACTACAATAATCAGTGTTCCTCGAAGCTTTCCCAGTGTATACCACCTCCTCTACGTAGGGTACATATTACTCGCCTTGCAATACAATCCCACCCCTACTCTGTTCAACTCTCCAACCCAAGAGAGAAACGCTATTCTCAGACTTTCTACTATTCAACTGCTCGGCTCTGGAACTTTCTCCCAGAATCAGTCTTTCCCGCTAACTATGACTTAAATTGCTTCGAACTCCGTATGTCCAGGCATTTTAGCTCGAACGTCCCTTGATTTCGGCTCTGTCACTCTTTGAAATCTTGGGGAGGCACTTGCTGCAGGCAGTTATGCCTTTTGTCTCCCTCATTCACATAGAAAAATAAATAAAATAAAAAACGTGGGCTGCCTGTTGTGGATGTGTCTGGGTTGGTTGGATGGAAGTAACCCCCGTCAAGGCTGTGGTTGTGGCAGGAGATGCTCCTTCGCCAACCATGAAGGGCCTCGTACTTTCGAAAGCCAAGTGGGTGACCTTCTCCGTGAATTGGTGCACTACGGCCGTGTCCATATGGAGCATCTTGAATGTTTTGAATTCGGAGAAGCTCCTTATGGTGGACTCAAGCAGGTTTTTGGGCTTTTGGCAATGGATGCTAGATGTGACCTCCTCCATCACTAGCTGGAACATTCGGTGTTGCTCCATCATCTGTTTGGAAGTGAAAAACCTTACATAAATTTCACATAAATATTTGTTTAAAATGTTGTTTGTTGATGATAACAAAACAAAATTGAAGGAAGCATGAGGCCAATTTATATATATGCTATATACATATATATATATATATAATAGTAGAATAAGTAGGGATAAGATGCCTGGACCCATCTTTATTCTCGAATTTTCGGCTTACATTAAGCCATCTTCAGGAGTACCATATAATCCCTAAAAAAGAGTAAAAACTCATAACAGAAGGAACAACGGGATCACTAATAAGTCAGTAAAAAATGAGTAAACAATTACACTCTATTCTATATTAATATTTATAAGTTTAAAATTTATAAAAATACTGAAAACTCACAGTTAGAAGTAGAAACTGAAACATCGAATTAAAAATATATACAGCTATCTCGTAATTTACTTAAGAACATAATGAACTATCAACAGACTACACCTTTTACAAAACATAATAATACAAAAATCACATAATACATGTACACTTACCTAAGTACAGGGAAACAAAAGACCAGACACGTTCACAGAACTGGGTGTGTGGGTCAACTAAAGCACCGCCATAGCTCAAGTGACTGTGGAGCTGTTAAAGGAAATCAAATACAACTAAAAAAAAAGCTGATCGAAAAATTTGAAAAAAAAAAAATACAAAAAGCACAATCACAAATATTTAAAAGTTGTTCGAAACATTAAGTTCTGGATTGAACTTCTTGATGAGCAATTTTTCTCCAATGAGCGCGTCTGTATGATGCCTAAATTTAGCTAGTATTTGAAAATCTTTATCAGAGAAACGATGATCGTTCTCATAGGAGTGATTAAGGACGGCAGAAAATGCCATCTTTTGTAAAAAAATTCCTGACCTGTAACTTTTGTCAATATGTTCGTATACCCTTATCTTGAATGAACGGCCAGTACATCCAATATATATATATGCATATATAATATATATGCATATATATATATATGCATTATATATATATATATGCATATATAAATATATATATATATATATATATATATATATATATATATATATATATATATATATATATATATATATATATATATATATGCATATAAATATATATATATACTTATATATATATATATATATAATTATATATATATATATATATATATATATATATATATATATATATGTATATATATACCGGTATATATATAAATATACACAATTGTTTATATATACTGAATATGCATATATATATATACAGTATATGTATTCTGTATAAACGACATAATTGATATGAGTTGACTTTAATAACAAATATAAGAACAAACGCTTACCTTAGACATGGATTTGGGATTATCACGGGACATGCGTCCCCTCTTTGATTCCCTATCCCGTCTGTGTATTGATGGGAGAATTGGCGAGTTGACCACCTCCTCATCCAGGCTCTGCCCCACCTCCTGGCTCGGGTCGTCGTCCTCCACCTCCAACACCTCCTCCTCCACTTCCACCTCGTCCTGGGGCCGCATCGTGTTTTCGATCTGAAATGCAAAGACAATAAATAACATGTCCAACTTATGACATCAACTAAAATACATGATATTTATATTTTGACACACATAAAAATTAAACAATATAAGAATTCCAATATACCAAATTATACACAACAAATAGTGTTATACTGTATATGCTTTTTCATACCTTCTGGCTGCTGGTTCGTGGAACCTTTTGGGAGACATTTTCCTTCAGAAAGGAAAATGTCTCCCAAATCCACTAATCCCGGTTCGTCATGCGCCGGGCACCAAACCAGCTGGGCTGGTTCAGAAGTTTGACAAACCGCCTCCTCATGTTGATGTAGAACCGCATGATTGTTTGAGCTGAAAAGGGAACGAGATAGTGCCTTGAATAATATAAACAAAATAATGTCAACATAATTATATTGATATTGATAGGAAAGCATTTAAGACACATTACAAATGGCAAACAAATGTATATACACCAAAATCAAACATAATTCCATTTCAAAGTTTGATTTTTGCATACGAATATTCATATCACCACGTTGATCACACAACACATAAAGATGATTTTGTATTTCACAAGTACTAATAGCAACTTACTTGGCACATGCAGTTCCTTAGCTTTTTTATCGAAAAGGCGACCCTTGTGGTGTCTGTCGGCGTGCCTCTAGTCCGCCTTGTTCCATATCGCCGGGTGGTTCATGATCCATTCAGCCAGGTCCCCCTCCATTCTGGCAGTGATGACGCCGGAAGATTCTTCCTCGGAATTAGAAGACGTTTTCCCCTCCGGAGATGTTTTGCTGTGGTCGCTGTCCTGGCCACGGTGGACTTCCACCTGCACGTCGTCCTGGGTGGTGAAGAGTTGGACACTGCCAGCCTCAACATTCCTCTCCTGCCTGGCTCTGATATCCTCCACACCTCCACACCTCCTCTCCTTCAGGATTTTCCACAAAATCCACGGTAGCAATTGCGGCAGCTTGGATCACTGGCGTATCTTCTTCACTTCGGCTGGTCGCCCTCTTCTTCAGTGTCTCCTTCTTTAGTTGAGTTTTCCTGCCAGGCATGGTTGTAGAGTTGGAGAGTGTTGTTTAATGTTCACTAGGTCATTGGAGACTGTAGAATGACCTTTTTGGCCTGTCCCACGGTATATATACCCCTCTGACCTGACCTCACCCATGACAGACGTACGTCGGCTACTTGACAAAGCTGCTGTCACACGAGCACATTTTCCGTCAATTTTCTATGAGCAAGTTATTTCTCGATATACTTCGGGAATTTTTTGCACTGACATAGGTAAATAGACTGAAGGTAGAGTATGTTGGGCGGTTGAATTCTGATAAAGTGTAATTAGTCAAGCTTCCAGACCATAATTGACAGTAAAAATTGCTAAAAAAAGGGCTAGTGTGACTCCGGCTTAAGAGAGGTGCAAAGAAAAAAGAGTTGACAGGTCGACTGTAATCTTATTTTTTACCCACTTCGCCGAAGGTGCTCTTTGGCCTCGGCGAGGTGTTTTTCGAACATTCGTCTACGTCGCACAGCCCTTCGCATGCCTCGTGCGGAGTATACCCATGGCGGGTATACGCTCGACGAGTATTCGGTCGCACGTCGCATTACATGTGCGAGTAATCGACGAGGCAATCTCCAATGATTGTTGTGCATCGCCGATTTTCGGCGAGCCATCATATGATGTTTCGCAACATTGCAACGTTTTTTTTTCGTGCGACATCCTCGCCGATGCCAAAGAGGAGCTCCGAGGGCCTTGCCGATGCGTCAGAAAATATTTGCCGATGCTTGCGTGGGGAATTGGAAGTGCTGTGCTGGTCCCTGGCAGTGTCACACGAGAAACTATCTTTCATGTGCTCAGCAGATCATGTGATGCAGTGACGCCACCACTGACGCGCATATACTGTATATGCGACGTCCTACGGAAGGCACCCAGTTCTAAGCACCGCGACATTTTGTTTTACCCATGTCTACATCCTCACCACCAAGTATGCCTTTTAAAGAAATGCTCATATGCTACCTAGTCACCTCCCAAGCATCCAAGCAGTTGTTCTGCACCGAAGACAATATCCCTGTGAATGTTGAAAACGACGACCACGAAACGCAGATGACGGCCAGTAAGCACCAAGAGATTGACGACTAAATGGATAACACACCACCCACAAAAGGCACCGAAAGCACATCACAGCCATCATAAGAGACATAATATCTGTAAACCGAGGATGATATTGATCTTGGCGTCGAATCGGGGATGGATGATACCTCACGAGGTACAACGATCACAAAAAACACACTAAAAACATCCTCACCAACGAACAGGTGGTGATCCTCTGAGAGTGGTTCCGGTATCACCTACTATTTTAAAACAAGGGCCTACGAGAATACAAGGACTCACACAAGAAAGCAACCCATTTAATTGAGATGTCCGTCAAGCTGGGCAGGCTGGTATGCATGCAGACTTTAACTTAACACTTATTATATAATAACTGTTTGTATTCACTATGTGTAAACCACTAGTGTAAACCTACCCAGCCTGATGGTGAGCAGTAATAGTCCTCTCTTGAGACCTTCTGTCATTACGCTAAAGGTGGCCGAGTGGTTTGTATCTTTGTGAGGGGAGGATGGATGTTCAATCCCTCACTACCTTTTGGCTATAGTGGTGAAGTTGGAGCAGCATAATTATATATAATCCTTTGGCGGGTAACTTCATAGATGAAAAGAACATGCAATAGTGTATCTATCTATCTATTGCCCGACGCCGTGATCCCCGAAGGGGTGGCCACGAACGAACCGCCCCCATGCACTTCTCTCCCCAGTCAGTCGATGCCCCTCCCCCCAACCAGCACCGCCTTCGTTCATATACTTCCTCACTCCATCCTTCCACCTCTCTTTTGGTCTACCTCTCCCTCTCTGTCCCTCCACCTCGCTCTCGTACTCCCTCTTAGTCATTCTCTCGCTTTCCATATGTTCCATATGGCCGAACCATCTCAAGTTGTTCCTTTTCACACTTTCCCGCACATCTACCTCCACACCACACCTCCTTCTTACTTCCTCATTAGTCTGTCTATCCCTCCATGTAACTCCGCACGCACTTCTTAAGTAATTAATTTCCACTGCTCTCCCTCTTGGTCTGAGTCTCTCAACCAACATCCATGCTTCACTTCCGTAAGTCAGTGTCGGGATTACCACACTGTCATGCAAGGACTTCTTCACTTCCATACTGACCACCCTATTTCTTGTTACTGCTTTCAGCGTTCCTACAACCCTCTTCCCCTGTTGTACCCTCTCCCGCACTTCTTCATCCATAGTCCCATCTTTACTCAACACACTGCCCAGATACCTAAAAGAGTTGACAATCACCATAGCCTGACCGTTCAGCTTCACCTCACACTCTGTGACTTCACCCCTTTCGAAGACCATAACCTTGCTCTTCCCCGCATTTACCTTCAAATTCCGGTTTTCGCACACTGTTCCAAACTCATTAACCAGACCCTGAAACTCCCATTCATTATCACTCATCAGAACTGTATCATCCGCAAACAGCAGTATAGGTAGCTTCCACTCAATTCCCTCCTTTTTAGCAATACACCAGTATCCACTGCTCTTGATAGTATTTCTTTCATGACTCCATCCATATATACAGTAACAACCACGGGGACATCATACACCCCTGTTTCAAACCAACATTCAGGTCAAAGAACTCGCTCTGCTCACTCTCCACACGTACTGCCGCCTTTGCACCCTCATACATGCTCTACACTGCTTTCAGCAACTTGCCATCTGCTCCGTATATTCTAAGTACTTTCCACAAACCTTCAACAAACATGCAATAGTAAGATAATAAATCTTTGGTAATGGTAAGAAAAAGGCAACATTCATATCCTGACATTTAGATTATATGTGTGAATATTGATCAAGACTCTTGGTAGTGTAGTGTGAGTGGTTGATAATGGTCCACCAGTCTCTTGGTAGTGTAGTGTATGTGGTTGATAATGGTCCACTAGACTCTTGGTAGTGAAGCATGAAATATGAAGCAGCGAGGTAAGACATTATGTGATGGTGGGGCTGGAGGAAGTTTGGAGCGGCACTAAACTTAATTAGCTGTAATTTGCAATTTTGCATTCCATATTTGCTCTTACTAAGCTTAATTAGTTTGTTGGGTCTTCGACATAGAGAAATATATTATTGCTTCGTCAGTTCCATTTTTGCTCAAGTGGAAGTGCCATTGGCATATTTTCTTGAACACACACAAAATATCCATATTAGCCTTTTATTTGGGGTTGAGTATAGGTCTTTCGTTAATAGAAAGAAGACATAGCACAAACAAATAGTAAAATTTAACAGATATTTAACAGACTATGAAACACATAAACACACAACTACAATCAGAGTGAGTTCATTGCTCAATAGGTGGCGTTCTGAGAGTGAGGGTCCTAGTCTAGGGTGCAAGACAGTCAATCACTGGGGCGAGGCAGCTCCAGAGATGGGGCTGTTTCAAGCTGTTGGTGGGAGATCGGGCCCTGTGCATCTTGTGAAGGCAACATAATGGGGGGCTGGTTCCATCTTGTGAAGGCAACATAATGGGGGGCTGGTTACATCTTGTGAAGGCAACATAATGGGGGGCTGGTTCCATCTTGTGAAGGCAACATAATGGGGGGCTGGTTCCATCTTGTGAAGGCAACATAATGGGGGGCTGGTTACATCTTGTGAAGGCAACATAATGGGGGGCTGGTTCCATCCTGTGAAGGCAACATAATGGGGGGCTGGTTACATCTTGTGAAGGCAACATAATGGGGGGCTGGTTCCATCTTGTGAAGGCAACATAATGGGGGGCTGGTTCCATCTTGTGAAGGCAACATAATGGGGGGCTGGTTCCATCTTGTGAAGGCAACATAATGGGGGGCTGGTTCCATCTTGTGAAGGCAACATAATGGGGGGCTGGTTCCATCTTGTGAAGGCAACATAATGGGGGGCTGGTTCCATCTTGTGAAGGCAACATAAAGGGGGGCTGGTTCCATCTTGTGAAGGCAACATAATCGGGGGCTGGTTCCATCTTGTTTGTTTTTTTTTTTTTTTTTTTTTTTTTTTTTTTTCTATGTGATTGAGGGAGGCAAAAGGCATAACTGCCTATAGCGAGTGCCTCCCCCATAGTTGAAAGAGTGACAGGGCCAAAATCAAGGGACGTTCGAGTCAAAATGCCTGGACACACGGAGTTTGAAGCAATTTAAGTCATAGGAAGAGGGAAAGACTGATTCTGGGAGAGAGTTCCAGAGCTCAGATGTTGAGTAGAAGAAAGTTTGAGAGTAACGTTTCACTCTTGGGTTGGAGAGTTGCACAGAGTAGGGGTGGGATTGAGTTGCAAGACGGGTACCACGTGTCCTACGTAAAGGAGGTGGTATGCACTGGGATAGCTCTGAGGAACACTGATTATTATAGTAGCGATAGAATAGCGAGAGAGATGCAACATTGCGGCGGAGAGAGAGAGATTGCAGAGAGTTGGTGAGTGGACGGGAGTTAATGATACGAAAGGCCTTCCTTTCAACTTTGTCTAGGAGAGCGGTGTGAGAGGAACCTCCCCACACATGTGAACAATACTCAATACAAGGGCGCACTATGCCCCTGTACAGAGCAAGAAGCTGTGCAGGGGAAAAGAACCCCCTAAGGCGGTTGAGCACACCCAGCTTCTGGGAGGCTGCCTTAGCAAGACTGGTAATATGGTCCTTCCAAATGAGAGCAGAAGAAAAAGAGACACCAAGAATATTGAGAGAAGATGAAGGGTTGATTTTTGTATTGTTGAAGAATAAGGGATAGTCCGCTGGGAGATCCTGACGGGTAGATAGATGGAGAAATTGGGTTTTGGAAGCATTAAAGTTAACAAGGTTTTCTCTGCCCCAATTGGAAATAGTATTTAGATCAGAATTTAAGAGTTCTATGGCTTCATTACGTTTGTCGTTGAGGGATTGCTGGCTGGGGCGTTCTGAAAAACTAATGGAGTAGTGTAAGGTTGAGTCGTCTGCGTATGAATGGATGGGAATTAAGGTACAGTTAAGGAGATCATTTATAAAAATTAGAAAGAGAATAGGAGATAGGACAGAGCCCTGAGGAACACCGGAGTTTATAGGGTGAGGAAGTGAACAATGGCCGTCCACAACCGCAGCTATGGAACGGCCGGAAAGGAAATTAGAGACAAAGGCACAGATGGAGGGATAGAAACCGAAGGAGGGTAGTTTAGAAATTAAAGATTTATGCCAGACTCTATCGAAGGCTTTCGATATGTCTAGTGCAATAGAAAAAGTCTCACCGAAGTCCCGAAAGGAGGATGACCAAGAGTTAGTAAGATATGAAAGAAGATCACCAGTAGAGCGACCCTTAAGGAAGCCATACTGGCGATCTGAGAGCAGATTATGAGAAGAGAAATGCTTAAGAAATTTGGAAGCAAGAATAGTTTCAAAAACTTTAGAAAGACAAGAGATAAGAGCAATTGGACGATAGTTGGAGGGTTGAGAGCGGTCACCCTTCTTTGGGACAGGTTGAATGTGAGCAAACTTCCAGCATGAAGGGAAGACATTAGAGGATAGACAGAGACGAAAGAGTTTGCCTAGGCAGGGAGTCAGCACGGAAGCACAGTTTTTGAGAACAACAGGAGGAACACCGTCCGGACCGTACGCCTTATTAGTGTTAAGCCCAGAGAGGGTAGAAGTACATCTTTAGAAGAGATTAGGATATTAGGCATAAGTAAGAGAGAGGAGGGCGGAGAGGGAGGAATAGCACCGGAATCATCCAAGGTGGAGTTTCTAGCAAAAGTTTGAGCGAAGAGTTTAGCTTTGTCAGAGGAAGAAGTGATGGTTGTGCCATCAGAGTGGGAAAGGGGAGGGAAAGACGAGGAAGAGAAATTGTTGGAGAGGTTTTTGGCTAGATGCCAGAAAGCTTGGGAAGAGCTAGAGTTGAATAGTTCAGTGCATTTATTATTGATGAAAGAGTGTTTGGCAAGTCGAAGAACAGATTTGGCTTGATTCCGGGCAGAAACATATGAAGAATGAGAGTCTTGAGTTTTAAGGCGTCGGTACCGTTTGAATGCTTCCTCCTTATTGCGGACAGCAGTAGAACAGGCGTGAGTAAACCAAGATTTTTTAGCATTAGTCTGAGAGAAAGAGAATGGAATGTATGCTTCCATGCCCGATAGGATTACCTCGGTAATGCGTTCAGCACTCTCCGAGGGTCCTCGGCCATGGAAGCAGAAATCATTCCATGGGAAATCAAAGAAGTACTGCCGAAGAGCCTCCCAGTCGGCAGCGCCAAAGTGCCACAAGCGCCGCCGGCTAGGAGGATCGGGTGGCTGTACTGGAGAGATAGGACAGGTGATAGAGATAAGTTTATGGTCGGAGGAGCCCAAAGGAGAGAAAAGATCGACAGTATAAGAAGAAGGGTTAGAAGTTAGAAACAGGTCAAGAATGTTGGGCCGATCTCCGATGCGATCCGGGATACGGGTGGGTTGCTGAACTAACTGCTCTAGGTCATTTAGGATAGAAAAGACGTAGGCTTGTTCACCAGGTGGATCAGTAGTGTGAGAGGAGAGCCATTGGCGGTGGTGAACGTTGAAATCTCCTAAGATGGAGATTTCTGAGAAAGGAGAAATGGATAGAATGTGTTCCACTGTAGAGTTTAGATAGTCAAAGAATTTCGGAAAGTTGGTAGAGTTAGGGGAAAGATAGACAGCACAGAAATATTTAGTAAGAGAATGACAGGAAAGTTTGAGCCATAAAGTTGAGAATTCAGAGGAGTCGAAATCGGGAACACGAGAGCAAGTGAGTTTGTTGTGCACATATGCACAACATCCGCCTTTGGCTTTGAAACTAGGATAGAGAAAGTAGGAGGATACAGAGAAGGGGTTGCTGGATGTTGCTACAGACACCTGGGTTTCGGTGAGGAAGAGAAGATCAGGTTTGTAGGAGGAGAGATGGTGCTCAACAGAGTGAAAGTTAGAGGAAAGTCCGCGAATGTTGCAGAAATTAATAGAAAGAGTAACAGGCCGAGGTCCAGGTAATTGTGTGGGGTCGTCAGGGGATGGACGGTCGGGTGAGGGGGCATTTATGGTCCCCCCCCCTGGGGACTCCGAGGCTGGGCTAAAATTCATCATTTTGTTTTTGTTTAATTTTGGTGTGGAGGAATGAAGTGTGGTGTGCATGTTTAGTGTAGTGAAGTGGATAGGAGGAGGAGGTGTTTGTGAGAGCTAGCTGGATTGCTCTCAGTGTAAATGAGGCACAAAGAAAATCAGTAAGAGAGGCCAAGCAAATGAAACAGGAGTTCCAGCGACTCTTTATCACATGCCTATAACCTCACCTGGGTCTAGCCCTGATCGATTGGTGCCTACAATCTCCCCACCATGTGAAGGCAACATAATGGGGGGCTGGTTCCATCTTGTGAAGGCAACATAATGGGGGGCTGGTTCCATCTTGTGAAGGCAACATAATGGGGGGCTGGTTCCATCTTGTGAAGGCAACATAATGGGGGCTGGTTCCATCTTGTGAAGGCAACATAATGGGGGCTGGTTCCATCTTGTGAAGGCAACATAATGGGGGGCTGGTTCCATCTTGTGAAGGCAACATAATGGGGGGCTGGTTCCATCTTGTGAAGGCAACATAATGGGGGGCTGGTTCCATCTTGTGAAGGCAACATAATGGGGGGCTGGTTCCATCTTGTGAAGGCAACATAATGGGGGGCTGGTTCCATCTTGTGAAGGCAACATAATGGGGGGCTGGTTCCATCTTGTGAAGGCAACATAATGGGGGGCTGGTTCCATCTTGTGAAGGCAACATAATGGGGGGCGGGTTCCATCTTGTGAAGGCAACATAATGGGGGGCTGGTTCCATCTTGTGAAGGCAACATAATGGGGGGCTGGTTCCATCTTGTGAAGGCAACATAATGGGGGGCTGGTTCCATCTTGTGAAGGCAACATAATGGGGGGCTGGTTCCATCTTGTGAAGGCAACATAATGGGGGGCTGGTTTCATCTTGTGAAGGCAACATAATGGGGGGCTGGTTCCATCTCAAAATGTTCACATGTCTCACTTCCTAGACTGGAACGAGACCTCACGGGCTTCACCGTTGAATGTAGGCTATGGTTAACTGTACAGGTTCTCAGCCTATGCCGAGAGGAAGTAGTTTGGAATATAGGTAAAAAAAGAGAGAGAAACGTGTAAAAAGTATGGAAAAAAACGTTGGCCTAAATATGAATGTTAATAAAGTAGCTGTGCAGTTTTCGCATTCCAAAACAAAAATAAAAATAAAAACTGCATACGCAACTCTGCGACCTAGAATTCTGCAAATAGTATTGAATCTCTTAGGTAAAATCGGTATATACAGTATATTATATATATATATATATATATATATGTTTCTAATCTCTCAGTGGGGTTCGAACCGCCGACCGTCAGGACGATAGCTGACGCTTTAATCAACTACACCACGGCAGTCTAAAAGACACTCAACCTTCTATCCTATTTTTGTTAGGGAGAAGGGAAACCCACTAGGCGGCTATTGTCCTGACGGTCGGCGGTTCGAACCCCACTGAGAGATTAGAAACATTTAGTGGCTCACGTGTATTTGTGATATATACTCAATATTTGTAACTCTCATGCTTTGTGGGTTAGAATTAAATTAAATCAATTTCGGCCCGAGTTGCGTCGGGACACTCAGAAATCCTTGTTTGGTATTCTGGAATATGGATCCTACGACTAGGTATGAATTGAAATATATTCGCCTAGTGGGTTTCCCTTCTCCCTAACATAAATAGGATAGAAGGTTGAGTGTCTTTTAGACTGCCGTGGTGTACAAAGGAGTACAAAGGAAATCAAGCAACAACAGGTCTAGTGACCCTTCTAGGCTGCTTGTCCTCCAAAACACTGACGATCAAGTGTCCAAACAGTGGTTTAATGAGGGTAAGGGAACATTGGAAAGGGAACTAATGTCTGTGGCAGGATTAGGAAGTTAGTAGGGGACAGAGGGGTTAGTAACTGAGGGGGGGATAAAATACAGTTATTCATTTACAAACGCAGTCAGTCGCGGGTTTAATGCGAGATATTTGTCTAGGCGGAGTTTAAATGAATCAACGGTGCTGTAGTCTATAACGTCTCGGCGAAGCCCATTCCACAAGTTGACAACTCGATTGAAGAATAAATTCTTAGATTCGTGTGAGTTAAAAGATTTAACAATAATTTTGAAACCGTTTCCCCGCGTGTAATTAGATTGGTCGATAGTGAAGTACTTACTACAGTTCATATTGTCGATGCCTTTGATGATTTTGAACACTTGAATTAAGTCGCCTCTTAATCTGCGCTGGGTTAAAGGAAATAGATTTAATTCTGTAAGACACTCCTCGTATTGTTTGTTCTTTAGGCTAGGTATCATTTTGGTAACTCTACCTTGAACTCGTTCTAGCTTGTCTATATCTTTTTGGTAATAAGGGCACCAGGATTGAACGCAGTATTCCAGAAGAGGGCGGACTAAGGAATTGCAAAGGGTTAGGATACGTCTTTGGACTTATGCTCAAATGATCTGCCTATAAAGCCAATTATTTTGTTTGCCTTCTTAACAACTTCTGAACATTGTTGACTCGGTTTTAGGTTACTCGATAGTGTTACTCCCAGATCGGTTTCTCTGTTTACATTCTTAAGCTGAGTGCCATTCATCAAATAGTTTGCTTTCTCATTTTGGTATCCGATATGTAGTACTTTACATTTATCCGCATTGAAACTCATTTGCCAAATTTGGGCCCAACATGACAACTTATCTAGATTAAGTTGCATATCGTCAACTTGTCCTTTTAAGAGTACGCTATTTGCAATTGTTGTATCGTCAGCAAATTTTGAGATTGTACAGGTGAGACCCTCATCTATGTCGTTGATGTAAATTAGAAAGATAACTGGTCCTAGTACCGATTGCTGGGGTACCCCGCTACTTACATTGGTCCATTTAGATGCCTTACCGTTTATGACTACTCTTTGCTTTCTGTCACTGAGCCAATTTTCTATCCATTTCAACACACCGTCTTGTCTGTATGAGGTGAGACTCTATGAGGTGAAACTGTGTGAGATGAGAGTGTATGAGGTGAAAATGTGTGAGGTGAGCCTGTATGAGGTGAGACTGTATGAGGTGAGACTGTGTGAGGTGAGGCTGTATGAGGTGAGACTGTGTGAGGTGAGACTGTGTGAGGTGAGACTGTATGAGGTGAGACTGTGTGAGGTGAGGCTGTATGAGGTGAGACTGTGTGAGGTGAGACTGTATGAGGTGAGACTGTTTGAGGTGAGTCTGTGTGAGGTGAGACTGTGAGGTGAGACTGTGTGAGGTGAGACTGTATGAGGTGAGACTTTATGAGGTGAGACTGTGAGGTGAAACTGTGTGAGGTGATACTGTGTGTAGTGAGACTGTGAGGTGAGACTGTGTGAGGTGAAACTGTGTGATGTGAGATTGTGTGAGGTGAGACTGTATTAGGTGAGACTCTGTGAGGTGAGACTGTATGAGACTGAGTAGATAGAATAGACACAGAATTGTAAAATTACATGATATATATATATATTCTGACATACGGAGCCCTGTATGTTAATTTAAGAGTTAGAATTAGAGTTGAAGGAGCCCACTACCCAAACGGTGAAGCAGACTAGCGAACGAGCGAGTGGGCAAACCATCTCGCCCCATACCAGCATGCTAGCCTTCACACCTCGATGACCGATGCTATGACGTATGATCGACGCCAGGAGCTGTGAGTGGACCACGCACCTGTTATGTGATTCGAGGAGCTATTGTTGGAGCCGGCACCACCCGCCGCCTCCTGATTCGTTCCTACACCATCATTGTTTGGTATATAAGACCCGAGTTGTGGGCATTCAAATCAGTCTCATTTGGAGTTGGGGAAGGTGAACTTGCAGCTGGAGGAAGACGGGGTGAAGTATTATAATGGGATTGTGACTGTCAGTCAGATTATATAAATGTGTGTTAAGTGTGTTCGGTGTAAACACTTATGTTATGTTGGTTAGTGAGATATGTGATTGGGAATTAACGTGAACACTATTATTATGTGTTTAACTATTTGATTGGGAATTAACGTGAACACTATTATTATGTGTTTAACTATTTAATTGGGAATTAACGTGAACACTATTATTATGTGTTTAACTATTTAATTGGGAATTAACGTGAACACTATTATTATGTGTTTAACTATTTGATTGGGAATTAACGTGAACACTATTATTATGTGTTTAACTATTTAATTGGGAATTAACGTGAACACTATTATTATGTGTTTAACTATTTAATTGGGAATTAACGTGAACACTATTATTATGTGTTTAACTATTTAATTGGGAATTAACGTGAACACTACTATTATGTGTTTAACTATTTGATTGGGAATTAACGTGAACACTATTATTATGTGTTTAACTATTTAATTGGGAATTAACGTGAACGCTACTATTATGTGTTTAACTATTTAATTGGGAATTAACGTGAACACTATTATTATGTGTTTAAATATTTAATTGGGAATTAACGTGAACGCTACTATTATGTGTTTAACTATTTAATTGGGAATTAACGTGAACGCTACTATTATGTGTTTAACTATTTGATTGCGAATTAACGTTAACGCTACTATTTATGTACTTAACTATTTGATTGGGAATTAACGTTAACGCTATTATTATGTGCTTAACTATTTTAGTTGACTAACTTGTGGACTAAAGCAACTCTTTAAGTAATTGGGTTATGATGAAAGTAATACTATTGTTTTATATTAATACTTACGAGTTCTTTCATTTTCTTTGAATTAAGCTTACATTGCTTAATGGTGCTTAGTACGGTGATGCTATTGTCTCGTATTAGTAATATCGCCTTAGACTAACATGGCTGTGTTAATATTACTTCTAGTGATTTCTTAAGCTGAAGAAAATTCTTTTGCTTCAAAATATTATATTTTGCTTTTCATATTATTTGAGTGAGACCTGAATCGAATCTATGAAACGATCCTGTAACTTTATTTACTCATAATCAAACCTCAATGTTACGTGGTTAAGAAATAAATTTAACTAATTATTAAATATATATCTAACTTTTTATGTGACTTTGATATTACTCCTGATGATTATAATAATATAATACTATTAACGTAAGACAAGAACCAAGAATAATTACATTAAATATAAATAAAAGGACATAGAAGAAAACTATCTATTCATTTCAAAAAGGGTAAGAGACAGAAATATTCTTACTTTAATATTTATCTTTCAAGACTTTTTATAAAATTAATAGTCCTTCTTTAGCTATAACTTATTCGGTTCATAACCATAGCCTACTAAGCTTCGGTTAAATAATAATTCTTTATAAATACTACATGACTTTAATTAGTTTCAGTATTTTTCATAATTAAAGAGTATCAGTCAATAAAGGATACTAAGTCCTAAGATCCAAAAGGAAAGGAAGCAACAACAGGAAATACTTTTATTAGATTTTACTTTTGTTTTGCCTTCAGCTGACTGATACCTTAATATATATCTCTGTGCTATCTAGATTCATCAAGTTAACCACTTGAGGATCAAGATACGTAACAATATATATATATATATATATATATATAATTATATATATATTTTTTTTATATATATTTTTATTTATAGAAATATGTATTTCTTGGTATTTCCCACGATATGTTCAGCCAGAAATTAATTATTATAGCAACATTCTGGCATAAACTTGAATAAAGGTTTAGCTACGTTAGTGAGACTGGAGCCCTCCCCCCCCCCACCCCCACCCCCACCCCCACCCCGGGCCGTACGTAGTGGGTTTACATACCTTGAACACAACCGCACACACACATGGGCGCGTATTGCCCTAAAACCATACCTACCAGGCCAGTTGAGGTGAGACTGTGAGGCGAGACTGTGTGTGGTGAGACTGTGTGAGGTGAAACTGTGAGTTGAGACTGTATGAGGTGAGACTGTATGAGGTGAGACTGTGTGAGGTGATACTGTGTGAGGTGAAACTGTGTGAGGTGATACTGTGTGTACTGAGACTGTGTGAGGTGAAACTGTGTGAGGTGAAACTGTGTGAGGTGAGACTCTGTGAGGTGAGATTGTGTGAGGTTAGACTGTATTAGGTGAGACTGTATGAGGTGAGACTGTGTGAGGTGAAACTGTATTAGGTGAGACTGTATGAGGTGAAACTGTGTGAGGTGAGACTGTGTGGGATGAGACTGTGAGGTGAGACTGTGTGAGGTGAAACTGTGTTAGTTGAGACTGTGTGAGGTGAAACTGTGTGTAGTGAGACTGTGAGGTGAGACTGTATGAGGTGAGACTGTGTGAGGTGAGACTGTGTGAGGTGAGACTGTATGAGGTGAGACTGTATGAGGTGATACTGTGTGAGGTGAAACTGTGTGAGGTGATACTGTTTGTAGTGAGACTGTGTGAGGTGAGACTATGTGAAGTGAAACTGTGTGAGGTGATAGTGTGTGAGGTTTGACTGTGTGAGATGAGACTGTGTGAGGTGATACTGCGTGAGGTGATACTGTGTGAGGTGATACAGTGTGAGGTGAGACTGTGAGGTGAGACTGTGTGAGGTGAGACTGTGCTCTTAATCTGCGCTGGGTTAAAGGAAATAGATTTATTTCTCTAAGACGCTCTTCGTATGGTTTGTTCTTTAGGCTAGGTATCATTTTGGTAACTCTACGTTGAACTCGTTCTAGCTTGTTTATATCTTTTTGGTAATAAGGGCACCAGGATTAAATGCAGTATTCCAGAAGAGGGCAGACTAAGCAATTGTAAAGGGTTAGGATAACTTCTTTGGATTTATGCTCAAATGACCTGCCTATAAAGCCAATTAATTTGTTTGCCTTCTTAACAACTTCTGAACATTGTTGACTCGGTTTTAGGTTACTCGATATTGTTACTCCCAGATCGGTTTCTCTGTTTACATTCTTAACCCGCTGAGTACCAGCTAAATATTTATAAATGTACCACCCAGGACCGGCTGATTCTGATTTTTTTTTCCAGAAACAATAGCGAGTGGGTTAGGAATGAAGGAAAAACCACGAAAACCGATCAAAAAGCTCAAAAAATGGTCCTACGGAGCCTCCGAAAACGGATTTTACAAGAGTAAAAAAATTAAGGCAATTTCCCCCAAAAAACATGTTTTTGCACGCTCACACGCACGCGGTTGGACTTTTGATAGTGTTCAACCATCGGCATGGGTGCGTGGGATACTTACACAGTTGCCATACAAATCTGAGCCCTCTAGGTGCCATAGGACCGGAGTAATTGGGAGCGGAGTGTCACTGACGCAGACGTCTGCGTCGCTGGGGTTTAGTGTTACATACATTGCCGACGCACTGTTTGCGTTACTGGGGCTCAGTGGGTTAAGCTGAGTGCCATTCATCAAATAGTTTGCTTTCTCATTTAGGTATCCGATATGCCCTTTAATTGCAGACTTATTCTTGCTTGCTTGAGAATTTAAATATATAAAAGACTTAGTTGACAGTAGCAAGAAAAATAAAATCCCAGAAAAATTAGCACTTGCTAAATTGTTAAGTAATAATAGTAGATATATTGATGATATTCTCGTTTGCAATTTGTTAAATTGTAATCAAGTTGCTAAACTTATTTACCCTAATTCTATTCCCCTCACACAATGTAACGTAAATTATAAAGTTGAAAATGTTCTTGATATAAATATAGAGATTGTTAATGAACAGTGCATACTTAAAGTATATCACAAAGTTGATGATTTTAATTTTAACGTAATACACTTTCCTTTCCCTAGTAGTAATATCGATAGTAAAATAACTTATAATTGTTTTTATTCCCAGTTAATAAGATTTTGTAAAATCTGCACTAAAGTAGATGACTTTTGGGCTAGAGCTAGGTTACTATACAGACTCTTAGTAGACAGAGGTTTTGAGGCAAGTAAATTGTTCCATCAATTTAATCTTTTTAGAGTCAATTATTGTGACTGTATTCTAAAATTTGATATCAATAATTTTAATCAAGCATTTTTAACTTGAAGTTTCTTGTATAACCTCTGCTTACTTTTTGTCTGTATTTATTGTTTATCTTTTTCTTTTTCTTTTTCTATTATTAATATTAATATTGATGATTTTTTTTAAATGTATTGTTCTTGTTAAAAGAGTACTCTTTGTTTAAATCTGTTGTTACTTCATATTTTGCAATTATTTGTCTCTATATTAAAAATTATGTATTCATTGTCGATAGTATCAATTGCTTGCTTTTGCGATTTCCTTAATTTATTTGTGCGGTAAATGTAGGTTATTTGTAGGGTAGTTATTGATAGGGGTCACTTGAGGCATGCTATGCTTACAGGTACCTACTCGATAGCACTATCGTTAGTGACTGCTGTACTGTATTTTATATTTTATTTTGTAATAGCATAGTTATCTTATCAATATTTGTATTTTGTACTATTGTTAATGTCTTGTCATGTTGCAAATTTGATTTTAAATAATATTTTGACATTTAACATGTAGTTTCTTTATTCATGCAGAGTTTAGTAAAATTTACCAACACGTCCCGGACTTCCCAAACTTGACTAATTCCTTTAACGTGACGATAGTGCGTTGTTATATGCGCGATTAGTTTGCTTGGGAAACAGATTAACTTCCTCATGTAGTAATGTACACCCTATGTGGTGGATTGTGTTTTTTTATTTAATAATTTTCATTTTAGTAAGCGTTGTTTCCACATAGCAATTTTGATAATTTAATTTGACTTTATATTGTCCTTGTCCCAATTTTGGTTTGTTTAGTTTGCAAGTTTTACATTTTAATGTAGTACTTTACATTTATCCGCATTGAAACTCATTTGCCAAATATGGGCCCAACATGACAATTTATCTAGATTGTGTTGCATATCGTCAACTTGTTCTTTTGAGAGTACGCTATTTGCAATTTTTGTATCGTCAGCAAATTTTGAGATTGTACAGGTGAGACCCTCATCTATGTCATTGATGAAAATTAGAAAGAGAATTGGTCCTAGTACCGATCCCTGGGGTACCTCGCTACTTATATTGGTCCCTTTAGATGCCTTACCGTTTATGACTACTCTTTGCTTTCTGTCGCTGAGCCAATTTGCTATCCATTTCAACACACCGTCTTGTATTTCATGCGCTTTTAGTTTTAGCAGTAAACGTTTGTAGGGAACTTTGTCAAAGGCCTTTTGAAAATCAAGGTATATAATATCTACAGCTTTACTCTCATCGTAGAGGTTGAGGATATCGTGGAAGAAGTCTAAGAGGTTTGTTAAACAGGAACGTTTTTTACGAAAGCCGTGTTGAGTATCTTTAAGTATGTTATTTTCCTCTAAGTGATTTTCGAGTCTGTCTCTTATGACCGTTTGTAGCATTTTACATACAACTGAGGTTAAGCTAATTGGACGATAGTTACTGGGTAGGGATTTGCTGCCTATTTTTAATATCGGTGTTACGTTGGCTAGCTTCCACTGATCAGGCATAGTTGCAGACTGCAAGGATTTATTGAATAGTAATGTCAGTGGTTTGGAGTGCTCATCCTTAGCTTCCTTTAGAACTCTAGGCGAGATTGTATCAGGTCCAGGCGTTTTATTTACCTTGAGTTTATCTAAACAATTCAATACTTCTCTCTCTGTAACGGTGATATTGCTTAGAACATCTGAATTATCAATCTGAATCGGCGATGGTGTAGGGATATCACTGAGGTCTTCTGTTTTAAAAACTGATGCAAAGAAGGTATTGAGGGCATTACTCATTTGTACTTCGTCTTTGGTGTATTCTCCATTTTCATCGACTAACGGTCCAACAGTTGAAGTAACTACTTTTTTCTTTCAGATATAACTATAGAATTCTTTCGGGTTTGTTTTACTTTGATTCGCAATATGTAACTCTAAGGTCTTTTTACTTTGCTTAATTAACTTTTTGGCTTTGCGTCGAAGCTCTACAAATTTCACCCGTTCTTCGTCATTTTGTGAGGATTTTAATCTATCATTAGCAAATTTGTTAGCAAGCACACAGTTTGAAATATCTTTATTCCACCATTTGGGCTTATTATTATGGCCTGGATGCCGTATTTTCGATGGCTGATGGCGTATTTTCGATGGCTGTGTAGTTGATTAACACCTTACGAGCGGCCTATGCGGTTTATTTATGTGTACCGCCCAGCGGGGTGTTTTTAGCCAAAATAGGGCTGTTTACGTGATCATTTTCATGCCTAAATAAGACCCAGAACGTAAAACAAGTACCTATCCCTGAAAGGGCATAAACAGAGCTTTCGAATGACACCATAACGATCCTTGTATGATGGATAGTTTTCTTGCAATAACCGTGCAACGCGAGTGCAAAAAGCAGGTAATTCGGTACTTTCGGTACATAATTGAGTATGTAGCGAGTGAGAGAGGGAGGAGGGAGCTGAGATTTGTGTCAGTAGGTTCGCCGCGGTGGTCTGGAGCAGTCATACGCTCGCTAGTCTCCTGCCACCACTTGTCTCTCTCTCTCAGCCACATTACGTGCTGAAATTGCCACTCGAGTTATGTCGAGCGCCGCCACATAGTCCAGCTTTATTTAACTCGACTTATGTTGCTCGCCGCTAATTAAGGGTTAAAGCGTCGGCTATCGTCCTGACGGTCGGCGGTTCGAACCCCACTGAGAGATTAGAAACATTTAGTGGCTCACGTTTATTTGTGATATATACTCAATATATATATATATATATACTGTTTTTATACTAACAGCCGGACTTGAACCAACGACAGTTAGAACAAGTGCCCATACTTTAATCCGCTATACCACAGCGTGATAGAGGATACTCTTGTGCAGTGGATTAAAGCATAGACACTCGTCCTGACTGTTGGTGGTTCATGTCTGCCTGGGAGTATACATATATAACTACATTTATGATCGCATTGAATCTTAATCATTGGAATACTTATCTATAATAAGGTCAGCGTAACATTATTTTGTAGCATTTTGAATATGGTGTAATTCAAATTTAGAATATACATAAGAGAAATAGTGACCATAATCTGTGACCTTCACCATTCACCTTGACCTTCGAATAACAAAAACAAACAATTTGGACAATCGTTGCATTGAGAAAGCAAACTATTCGATGAATGGCACTCAGCTTAAGAATGTAAACAGAGAAACCGATCTGGGAGTAACAATATCGAGTAACCTAAAACCGAGTCAACAATGTTCAGAAGTTGTTAAGAAGGCAAACAAAATAATTGGCTTTATAGGCAGGTCATTTGAGCATAAATCCAAAGAAGTTATCCTAACCCTTTACAATTCATTAGTCCGCCCTCTTCTGGAATACTGCGTTCAATCCTGGTGCCCTTATTACCAAAAAGATATAAACAAGCTAGAACGAGTTCAACGTAGAGTTACCAAAATGATACCTAGCCTAAAGAACAAACCATACGAAGAGCGTCTTAGAGAATTAAATATTTCCTTTAACCCAGCGCAGATTAAGAGGTGACTTAATTCAAGTGTTCAAAATCATCAAAGGCATCGACAATATGAACTGTAGTAAGTACTTCACTATCGACCAATCTAATTACACGCGGGGAAACGGTTGCAAAATTATTGGTAAATCTTTTAACTCACACGAATCTAAGAATTTCTTCTTCAATCGAGTTGTCAACTTGTGGAATGGGCTTCCCCGAAACGTTATAGACTGCATCACCGTTGATTCATTTAAACTCCGCCTAGACAAATATCTCGCATCAAACCCGCGACTTACTGCGTTTGTAAATGAATAACTTTATTTTATCCCCCCCTCAGTTACTAACCCATCTGTCCCCTACTAACTTCCTAATCCTGCCACGGACATTAGTTCCAGGGCAGTAATTCCCTTTCCAATGTTCCCTTACCCACTCTAAACCACTGTTTGGACACTTGATCCTCAGTGTTTTGGAGGACAAGCAACCTAGAAGGGTCACTAGATATGTTGTTGCTTGATTTCCTTTGTACTCCTTTGTACCAACCGAATTTGCCAGCAAAATTTGGTGACGATACGTAACCCGTTCAGTACAGTTCTGTTGGTTTCATTTCATACTGGATATTAAGACAATTTTATTTAGTTTATGAAGGGCCTCAATAAAATTAGCAGGCTTTCAAATATCTTTATTAACCCGTTTTACTACCACAGATCCTGCATACGCTCCACAAAATTGTCTAATTATACCTAGACTACAATAAAAAAGACATCACCGGTACACAAAGGGGTAAACAGTCTAGGAAGAGTTTAAAGAATATCATTACATTTTTATTTTGTTCTTTGACCTTGACTTTTAACCTTAGGTATTATAATATATATATATGCGGTTATCTTACTGCAACCCACCCCCTTCTTTTGTATATACATATATATATATATATATATATATATATATATATATATATATATATATACCGGTATATATATGATTGAAATATATGATATTTAAGTAAAATGCAACTAACAGTTGTTAGCTTATCGAAAATTGAGTATTTCTTATGATGAATGTTAACTTATGACTTTGGCCTGTGCCCTTGACCATTATGTAGGATTATATTTTTGTTTGCTTTGATGTAACCCTAGAAAATCAAATAAGTGTGTCAAATTTCATTAAAAATTATCAGTTAGTTTCAGAGGTATTAAAGGAATAGTTGACCTTGACCTTCACAATGACCTTCATGATGTCTGAAAAATTATCATTTTAATTTTCCCTTAACACCTTACGAGCGGCCTATGCGGTTTATTTATGTGTACCGCCCAGCGGGGTGTTTTTAGCCAAAATAGGGCTGTTTACGTGATCATTTTCATGCCTAAATAAGACCCAGAACGTAAAACAAGTATCTATCCCTGAAAGGGCATAAACAGAGCTTTCGAATGACACCATAATGATCCTTGTATGATGGATAGTTTTCTTGCAATAACCGTGCAACGCGAGTGCAAAAAGCAGGTAATTCGGTACTTTCGGTACATAATTGAGTATTTAGCGAGTGAGAGAGGGAGGAGGGAGCTGAGATTTGTGTCAGTAGGTTCGCCGCGGTGGTCTGGAGCAGTCATACGCTCGCTAGTCTCCTGCCACCACTTGTCTCTCTCTCTCAGCCACATTACGTGCTGAAATTGCCACTCGAGTTATGTCGAGCGCCGCCACATAGTCCAGCTTTATTTAACTCGACTTAAGTGGTGGGCCGCTTTTTAAGGGTTAAAGCACAATTAGCTTATTGACCTTATATTTGATGTTGACCTGTGACCTTAACCTATCAAATGGAATTATATGTTCATACTTGTACGACCTTGGTCTAGGCATTCCGAATATGCATGATATGCCTAATGAGAATCTTACATTAAATAACAAATACTATTAAAAATCATATTCTAACTTTAACCTTGACCTTTGACCTTGACCTTCGACCTTAGAATTTATTATCGAAGATTTAGTTAGCTTAACAGCAATGTTCATATTAACTAGCATTATGAATATGGTGTAATTCGTATAAAAACATATTGATTACAAATAGTGATCATATACTGTGACCTTGACCTTTGACCTTTGACTTAAAATATAATACATATATTTGGATGGTCGTCGCATTGACCAACTGAATTTGCCTGTATCATTTGGTGACAATACATTAAACAGTCTAGTTGGAGTTAAAGGTAAATGACAAATACTCTTGTTTTGACCCTGACCTCTGACCTTAACTATTACAATATTTATGTGAAATTTGATATATATTATATATAAGTAATAAGCCATAACACAGCCAGTTTTCCAAAATTTGACTAATTTTGTTTAATAGATAATAAAAGTTGACCTTTGACCTTGACCTTTATGTAAGAGTATATATTTGCTTGCATTTACATTGCCCATGAAAATCAAATAAGCATGCCTAATTTCATTAAAACCCACCAGTTAGTTTCATATATATTAATAGAATAGTTGACCTTGACCTTTGACCTTTATCTTGACCTATATATGTCTCAACATTTAGTATTTTCCTTTTCACCTAAAGTGCAACTATCTCACCAAATGTTTTGAATTTTGCATGAAAAGTAAAGAAAATAGCATATTGCCCTTTTATTTGACCTTGACCTGTGACCTTGACCTTTCATATGGAATTGAATAGTTTCTTGCATGACCTTGGCCTAGGTATTCCAAATATACATGGTAAACCTAGTGAGAATCTAAGTTAGTATAAGAAATACTAGTAAAAAAAACTTTTTGACATTTGACCTTGAACTTTGACCTTGCCCTTTAAAATATGTATCTAAGATCTGGGCAATACGATATTAAGGTTACCAGTAACTTGTATTGTGAAAATGAAGACATTTGAGTAAAAAGTAAAATAAATAGTAAAAGTTGACCTTTGACCTTGACCTGTGACCTGGACCTTTATGTTAGAGTATTTTTTATTTTTTTTCATTGACATTGCACTGGAAAATCAAATAAGCATGCCTAATTTCATTAAAACTCAGTAGTTAGTTTCATATATATTAATAGAATAGTTGACCTTGACCTTTGACCTTTATGTTTACCTTTATGATATGTGTGTCCAAATGCATTATTTTTGTTTTCATTTAAATTGCAACTATCTTACCAAATTGTATGAAGTTTGCATGAAAAGTAAAGAAAATAGCATATTGACCTTTTATTTGACCTTGACCTGTGACCTTGACCTTTCATATGGAATTGTACAGTTTCTTGTATGACCTTGGCCTAGGTATTCCAAATATTCATGGTAAGCCTAGTGAGAATCTAACAGTTAGTATAAGAAATACTAGTGAACAAATTATTTTGACCTTTGACCTAGACCTTTGACCTTACCCTTAAGAATATTTACCTAAAATTTGGTCAATACGATATTAAGGTTACCAGTAACTTGTATAGTGAACATGAAGACATTTGAGTAAAAACAAACAAATATGAAATATTGACCTTATTTTCAACCTTGACCTTTGACCTTAACCTTTAAGTTAAATAGAAAATGCTTTTCTGGCTGACCATCGCATTTGGTGAAATTTGTGAAATTTGGTGAAAATCCATCGAACGGTCTAGGAGGGTTTCCGGACAGACAGACGGACGACGACGACGACGGACGACGACGACAACGACGGACGATGACGACGACGCGACGACAGACAGGCTGGCTGGTGGTGCACAGTATACGGGCGGGATCTGTTTGCGCGATACCACTCTGCTTCGCAGAGTTGATAAACAAAACTGTTATAAAAACATACAAGAACAATTGTAATGAGGAAAGGAAACCTAACGGATAGAGACTCAGATAACGATTTGAATGCATGAAAAAAATATACATAAACAATACAAATATACAAACAAAGAGTCAAATTAAATGCTAATAACAACAAAGAGAATACAACAAAGAAAATGAACATCCTTGAGTGAAAGGGAAGAAAGAGAGGAGAATTAACGAGAGAGAACATCACCAAGAGAATAAATGGTAGCATAGTTTGGAAAGTTAAGACAGGGACAACATAAAGTGCATGGCAATTAAGGTACTAAATAATTACCTAATTAATACATTACTGCACATGCAAGGACATTAAAATACCAAAACTATAACTATTTTATGTATATTAGAATACAAAAACAATTAAATAAATATATAAAATCTGTTAGAATAAAACAAATTAACAAAATATAAGCAAGGTACCAAGTTACTAAGTGAAAGGGAAAGACGAAAAGCAACGCGGAAATAAGTTCAATCTCCGGAGAGAATAACAAGCGAAAACAAAGGAGGAACACAAATGCGTAAAGTTCTGGAAAACAAAGTGAGAGATGGTGCAACACAAAGGGGAATATAGAGGAACAAGATGAATCGGAGGAGGGATAAACAACCGAAGGAGAAGAAGATAATAATTACGATGAAAACGTAATACATTCGCTATAAGAGATAGGGCAAAGAATAGAGACACACATGAGAGACAGTACAAAGAAAATAGTAACTGTAGGAATCAAAACAAAACAGTGGTTCTTAGCCTGAGAATAAATATATGCAGACAAGGACAAGACCGAAAAAAGGTGAAGCGATCATCTAACATGGAGGAATGGAGTGAATAGGGTGAAAAAGATATACGAGAATAAAGGCAAAGAGAAAGAAACCTTGAAAAACAGAGAGATGGTGAAAGAGAAAGTGAAACAAAGTATTAAACACAATGTTGTGATAATATGACCCAGCTCGAACCCAGGCCAGTAGTGCAGCACTCCAACACCTTAACCTCTAGGCCACCGAGGAGCTTAAAAGTTGTGGCTTAATTTGGAATCAGATTCCATTATCACCACCTGCTTAGACTCGTGGTCACGTAGCTTGATGCCATAAACACATACACCTCACACACAAGCACTAGCAGCTAAGTACTAGAGAAGGATACACCTTATAATCTGGGGCACATTTAAGGCCTCTCTGAATAAACTGTGAGGGTCCAGGAATTTGTTCCCGAAAGTCCCTTGAATTTGTCTCTCTGTCACACTTTTTGCTTTGGGGGAGACACTCATTACTGGCAGTCTGCCTTTTGTCTCTTTCATACACATAGAAATAAAGTAGGTGTGCAGTTTTCGCATTACAAAAAAAAAAAAAAAAAAAACATACGCAGCTCTGCGACCTAGAATTTTGCAAGTAGTATTGAATGTCTTAGGTAAAATCGGTATATATATATATTATATATATACTGTATATATATACATATATATATATATATATATATATATATATATATATATATATATATATATATATATATATATATATATATATATATATATATATATATATATATATATATATATATATAAACTAAATGTTTTTATACTCACTACCGGACTTGAACCACCGACAGTCAGAACAAGTGCCCATACTTTAATCCACTATACCACAGCGTGATAGAGGATACTTGTGTGCAGTGGATTAAAGCATAGACACTCGTCCTGACTGTTGGTGGTTCATGTCCGCTTGGGAGTATACATAAATAATTACATTTATGATCGCATTGAATCTTAACCATTGGAATATTTATCTCTAATAAGGACAGCGTAACATTATTTTGTAGCATTTTGAATATGGTGTAATTCAAATTTAGAATATATATAAGAAAGAAATAGTGACCATAATCTGTGACCTTCACCATTCACCTTGGCCTTTGAATAACAAAAACAAACAATTTGGACAATCGTTCCATTGACCAACCGAATTTGCCAGCAAAATTTGATGAAGATACGTAACCCGTTCAGTACAGTTCTGTTAGTTTCATTTCATACTGGATATTAAGACGATTTTATTTAGTTTATGAAGGGCCTCAATAAAATTAGCAGGCTTTCAACTATCTAAATAAACCCAATTTACTACCACAAATCCTTCATACGCTCCACAAAGTCGTCTAATTATAGCTAGACTACAATAAAAAAGACGGCACCGGTACACAAAGAGTTAAACAGTCTAGGAAGTGTTTAAAGAAAACTATGAAACTCTTGTTTTGTTCTTTGACCTTGACTTTTAACCTTAAGTATTATAATATATATATATATATATATATATATATATATATATATATATATAAATATATTTATATTTATATATACACTGTATATACTGTATATATATATTATATATATATATATACAGGTGAAATATATGATTTTTAAGTAAAATGCAACTAACAGTCGTCAGCTTATCGAAAATTTAGTATTTTTTATGATGAAGGTTAACTCATGACCTTGGCCTGTGCCCTTGACCTTTATGTAGGATTATATTTGTTTTCTTTGATGTAACCCTAGAAAATCAAATAAGTGTGTCAAATGTCATAAACAAGTGTCAGTTAGTTTCAGAGGTATTAAAGGAATAGTTGACCTTGACCTTCATCTTGACCTTCATGATGTCTGAAAAATTAAATTTTTTATTTTCCCTTAAATCACAACTGTCTCAACGAATTTTGTGAAGTTTACATGAATTGTAAAGGAATTAGCTTATTGACCTTATATTTGATGTTGACCTGTGACCTTGACCAATCAAATGGAATGATGTTCATACTTGTATGACCTGGGTCTAGGCATTCCGAATATGCATGATATGCCTAATGCGAATCTTACATTAATTAGGAAATACTAGTAAAAATCATATTTCAAATTTTAACCTTGACATTTGACCTTGACCTTCGACCTTAGAATTTCTTATCCAGGATTAAGTTAGCTTAACAGCAATGTTCGTATTAGCTAGCATTATGAATATGGTGTAATTCATATAAAAACGTATTGATTACAAATAGTGATCATATACTGTGACCTTGACCTTTAACCTTTGACTTAAAATAAATACATATATTTGGATGGTCGTCGCATTGATCAACTGAATTTGCCTGTATAATTTGGTGACAATACATTAAACAGTCTAGGAGGAGTTTAGGGTAAATGGCAAATACACTTGTTTTGACCCTGACCTCTGACCTTAACTATTACAATATGTATGTGAAATTTTATATAATGATATTTAAGTAATAAGCCATAACACAGCCAGTTTTTCAAAATTTGATTCACCTTCTTTAATAAATAATAAAAGTTGACCTTTGACCTTGACCTGTGACCTTGACCTTTATGTAAGAGTACATTTTTGTTTGCCCATGCAAATCAAATAAGCATGCCTAATTTCATTAAAACCCATCAGTTAGTTTCATATATAGTAATATAATAGTTGACCTTGACCTTTGACTTTTATCTTGACCTTTATGTCTCAACATTTATTATTTTCCTTTTTACTTAAAGTGCAACTATCTCACCAAATTTTGTGAAGTTTGCATGAAAAGTAAAGAAAATTGCATATTGACCTTTTATTTGACCTTGACCTGTGACCTTGACCTTTCACATGGAATTGAACAGTTTATTGTATGACCTTGGCCTAGATATTCCGAATATAGGCCTACATGGTAAACCTAGAGAAAAGCTAACTGTTAGTATAAGAAATACTAGTAAAAACAATATTTTGACCTTTGACCTTGAACTTTGACCTTACCCTTTAAAAAAATTACCTAAGATTTGGGCAATACGATATTAAGGTTACCAGTAACTTGTATTGTGAAAATGAAGACATTTGAGTAAAATGTAAAATAAATAGTAAAAGTTTACCTTTTACCTTGACCTGTGACCTGGACCTTTATGTAAGAGTATTTTTTTTTTCATTGACATTGCCCCGGAAAATCAAATAAGCCTGCCTAATTTCATTAAAACCCATCAGTTAGGTTCATATATATTAATAGAATAGTCGATCTTGACCTGTGACCTTTATCTTGACCTTTATGATATGTGTGTCCAAATGTATTATTTTCCTTTTCATTTAAAGTGCAACTATCTCACCAAATGTTGTGAAGTTTGCATGAAAAGTAAAGAAAATAGCATATTGACCTTTTATTGACCTGACCTGTGACCTTGACCTTTCATATGGAATTGAATAGTGTTTTGTATGACCTTGGCCTAGGTATTCCAAATATACATTGTAAGCCTAGTGAAAATCTAACAGTTAGTATAAGAAATGCTAGTGAAAAACTTATTTTGACCTTTGACCTTGACATTTGACCTTACCCTTTAGAATATTTACCTAAAATTTGGTCAATACGATATTAAGGCTACCAGTACCTTGTTTAGTGAAAATGAAGACATTTGAGTAAAAACTAAAAAATATGAAATATTGACCTTATTTTTAACCTTGACCTTTGACCTTAACCATTAAGTTAAATGGAAAATGCCTTTTTGACTGACCATCGTATTGACCAAATTGATATACCTGTGAAATTTGGTGAAAATCCATCGAACGGTCTAGGAGGAGTTTCCGGACAGACAGACGGACGACGACGACGACGACGACGCCGGACGACGACAGACAGGCTGGCTGGTGGTGCACAGTATACGGGCGGGATCTGTTTGCGCGATACCACTCTGCTTCACAGAGTTGATAACAAAAAACAAGAACAAAAAGTAACACTACGGGCGAAACCCGAGAGCTACAGAGCTCGTTCTGGTGTCATTTGAAAGCTCTTTTTTCTAGTTGTTTTGCTCCAAACATTTTATTTAATTCAAGGAATTGTATAAACAATCAGGAGAGCCTGAATGAGCCCTATTATAGCAAGAAATCCCCCTCACTGGAAGAGTTAAGAGCGTATAATATTTATGGATTAATATTCAAAATATATCCCAATGAAGCCAATAATTGTTTTGCTTTTTTAACACCTTACCCTTAAAGAGCGGCTCACCACATAAGTCGAGTTGAAAAAACTGGCAAAAAACGGGTGAAAAAAGGGTGGAAATCGAGTGAAAATGGGTGGGATAGTAATGATCCATACGTCCGACATCTGTGGCCTCCCGGCCCACACTAACTCCAGTTCCCCCACCGCGCGGGAGGATGACAGTGTAACCAATAGTTCGCTAAAAGTGAGCAAGGTAGCAAAATCCGCTAAACTTCCATCTTCGAGGTAACACTGTCAGTGCTCCACGAGTGCTACGTAGCTGTATGTGGCGTCATTGTGTAGCAATTTCCACCTAGTTTTCGGCGCAATACAGTTCCTTTCATACTGATGGTTGATATAGCAGTCAGAACGGCCTGAAAAGGCCCAAAACGGCCACAGAGGGCCCGCTAAGCAAGGGTTAAGATCGGCCTATGCGGTTTATTTATATGTACCGCCCAGCGGGGTGTTTTTAGCCAAAATAGGGCTGTTTACGTGATCATTTTCATGCCTAAATAAGACCCAGAACGTAAAACAAGTATCTATCCCTGAAAGGGCATAAACAGAGCTTTCGAATGACACCATAACGATCCTTTTATGATGGCTAGTTTTCTTGCAATAACCGTGCAACGCGAGTGCAAAAAGCATGTAATTAGGCACTTTCCCCATACAATTCCTTATATAGCGAGTGAGAGAGGTAGGAGGGAGGTGAGATTTGTGTCAGTAGGTTCGCCGCGGTGGTCTGGAGCAGTCATACGCTCGCTACTCTCCTGCCACCACTTGTCTCTCTCTCTCAGCAACATTACGTGCTGAAATTGCCACTCGAGTTATGTCGAGCGCCGCCACATAGTCCAGCTTTATTTAACTCGACTTATGTGGTGAGCCGCTAATTAAGGGTTTTAACAAGTTCAGTACATTGTTCACAGGTTGTAAAAGGCTCGCTATAGTTACTCCAAAAAAATATTATTTATTTAAGTTCATGAGTTGTAATTCATTAATAAAATAGTTTGTTCTTGCATTTTTACAATTAATGTGGATCACTTTGCATTTATCAATATTGCAAATCATCTGCCATGCCTGAGCCCAGTTAGACAACTTGTCTAGATCATTCTGAATCTCTTGTATGTGCGATGGAGAATTTAATTTGTTTGTAATGTTTGCATCATCAGCATATTGGAGATTCTGCATAATAGTGCATCATCAATATCGTTAACATATATAAAAAACAATTTGACCAAGAACTGAGCCTTGTGGTATAATAATTGAGGTCCTTACTGTGTCGAACTATAAGTATTGGGTTGCTCTAGGGCAGTTTGTTATGGTGGGTAAATACAAAATGGAACCATTATTTGGATATGGGATAACATTAGGTAGATAATGACTGTTGATCCAAGATTAGCCATAATCAAGAGTGGGTATCGATTATGAAATAGTGAGTTTATGCCAGGCTGCTCTCTCTCTCTCTCCATGTATATATATATATATATATATATATACTGTATACAAATGCTCCATAAGGGAATAATGACGATGATCGACACCAGGAGACTCCATTGGACCACGCACCTCTTACGCAACTAAAGGAGCTGTGATTGGGGCACGCACCATCCCTCGCCTCCTGATTCGTTCCTACACCATCATTGTTTAGTATATAAGACCCGAGTAGTGGGCATTCAAATCAGTCTCATTTGGAGTTGGGAAGGTGAACTTGCAGCTGGAGGAAGATGGGGTGAAGTATTATAATGGGATTGTGACTGTCAGTCAGGTTATATAAGTGTGTGTTAAGTGTGTTCGGTGTAAACACTTACGTTATGTTGGTTAGTGAGATATGTGATTGGGAATTAACGTTAACGCTACTATTATGTACTTAACTATTTTTGTTGACTAACTTGTGGACTAAAGCAACTCTTTAAGTAATTGGGTTATGATAAAAGTAATACTATTGTTTTATATTAATACTTGCGAGTTCATTAATTTTCTTTTAATTAAGCTTACATTGCTGGTAAGAACAAGAACGGTGATACTATTGTCTCATATTAGTAATATCGCCTTAGACTAACATGGCTGTTTTAATGTTACTTCTAGTGATTTCCTAAGCTGAAGAAAATTCTTTTAGCTTCAAAATATTATTTTTGCTTTTCATATTATTTGAGTGAGACCTGAATCGAATCTATGAAGCGATCCTGTAACTTAATTTACTCATAATCAAACCTCAATGTTACGTGGTTAAGAAATACATTTATCTAATTATTAAATATATATCTAACTTTTTATGTGACTTTGATATTAATCCTGATAATAATAATATAATACTATTAACGTAGACAAGAACCAAGAATAATAACTACATTAAATATAAATAAAAGGACATATAAGAAAACTAGCTATTCATTTCAAAAAGGGTAAGAGACAGAAATATTCTTACCTTAATATATATCTTTCAAGACTTGATATATAATTAATAGTCCTTCTTTAGATATAACTTATTCGGTTCATAACCATAGCCTACTAAGCTTCGGTTAAATAATAATTCTTTATAAATACTACATGACTTTAATTAGTTTCAGTATTTTTCATAATTAAAGAGTATCAGTCAATAAAGGATACCAAGTCCTAAGATCCAAAAGGAAAGGAAGCAACAACAGGAAATAATTTTATTAGATTTTACTTTTGTTTTGCCTTCAGCTGACTGATACCTTAATATATATCTCTGTGCTATCTAGATTCATCAAGTTAACCACTTGAGGATCAAGATACGTAACAGAAGAGTGGCGACCTCGCCAGGATTCGTTTCATACAGTTTCACTCAGTTTCATTACCGTTGCACTACTTACAAATCAAATATTAATCATGCCTGATCTAATTAGTGACGAAGATGCTCAAGTTTTCATAGAATCAGAACCCACAGCCCCTGATATTGACCGTCTGTCAAAATCCGAACTGAAAGTGCTTGCCTCACATCTCCAGTTAACTGTCTCAAACATGTCCAAAGTAGAGGTGGCTCAGACCATAAAAACCCACCTGTTCCCTGTAGAAGGCGAGGAGGGTGACGGAGCAGTTAAGAACATAAGAACATAAGAAAATGGGAGTCTGCAGAAAGCCGATTGGCCTAAGCAAGGCAGATCCCTGTCCCACACAACCCCAAATCAATTACAACGCCCAATTATAGGCTCAACACTCTAATACCCTGAGGATCATCTTACCAAAACGGTTAGAGATTAACGCAGGATTATGGGGGTCTGCAGAGCGCTGATTGGCCCAACCCGGCTGATCCCCCTTCACACCCAACCCTTCTCGTCCATATGCTTATCCAATTTTATCTTAAAGCTCCCTACAGTTTTAGATCCCACTATAGCACTTGGTAGTCCATTCCACCCATCTACAACTCTGTTACCAAACCAATATTTGCCTATATCTTTTCTGAAACGAAATTTATCTAATTTGAAACCATTGGTACGAGTTCTTTCGCTATCACTGAGCTTTAGTACATTTGTCATGTCCCCTTTGTTAATCCCACTAACCCACTTGAACACCTCTATCATATCCCCTCTAACTCTGCGTCTCTCTAACGAATGTAAACCTAATTTCTTCAACCTTTCTTCATACGGAAGATTTCTAATATTATGGATCATTTTTGTCATTCTACGCTGTACTCTCTCCAATGAATCTATGTCCATTCTGTAATAAGGACACCAAAATTGGACAGCATAATCCATATGGGGTCTCACTAATGACAAGTAAAGTTTTAAGATAACATCAGCAGTTCTGTTACTCACACTCCTAGAGATGAACCCGAGAATCCTGTTTGCCTTATTACGAACGCCTATACACTGTTTTCTAGGCTTCAAATCATTGCTAACAAACACACCTAGATCTTTCTCGCAGTCTGAATTTTCTAATTCTAAATTAGCTAGTTTATATTTAACATTTGTTTGCATCTTCCCTATCTTTAATACCTTGCATTTGTCAATGTTAAACTTCATCTGCCAATTTACTGACCATTCATGTAAGGTATCTAGATCCCTTTGGAGGCACTCTATATCGCTATCTGAATCAATTGATCTCCCCATTTTAGTATCGTCTGCGAATTTACTTATCCTACTAGTTATACCTAAATCTAGGTCATTTATGTATATAAGAAACAACAGGGGACCTAATACCGATCCCTGGGGGACACCACTTTTGACTGCTCCCCACTCTGACTTGGTACCATTTATGCTGACTCTCTGTTTCCTACCAATTAGCCATGACCTAATCCATCCCAACAACGCCCCACCTATTCCATGTGCCTCAACCTTTCTCATCAATCTCTCATGAGGGACTCTGTCGAAAGCTTTACTGAAATCTAAATATATAATATCGTATGCCTTGTCATTATCTACTGCTTCATATACCTCTGAGAAAAAACTAAGCAAATTAGTAAGGCAAGAACGTCCCTGAGTGAATCCATGCTGAGAAGAATTGATTAAGTTAAATGTTTCTAAGTGGTTTCTCATTTTCCTAGCAATAATTGACTCTAGTAGCTTTCCTATGATTGAAGTGAGACTAATGGGACGGTAATTGGATGCTATTGATTTATCACCTTTTTTGAAAATCGGAACTACATTTGCAAGCTTCCAAGCTTCTGGAACTATACCTGTTTCTAATGAATTGTTAAAAGAAATGTTAATGGGTAACTTAACTCATCTCTGCATTCTTTTAATACTCTGGCATATACCTCATCGGGACCAGGCGATTTCTGAGGTTTCAGTCTGTCAATTTCATTAAGCACATCATTTCTACTTATAGTAACCGTACTTAACCTATTTTCTATACTATCGCTATATACCTTACGGACTTCTGGAATCTGTGCCAAATTTTCATTAGTGAAAACGGATAGAAACTGACTATTTAATGTACTGCACATTTCTAAATCATTTTCTGTCATTTCTCCTATCGAAGTTTTAAGGGGGCCTATTTTATCTCTAACTTTAGATTTATATAGCTGGTAAAAAGCCTTAGGGTTATTTTTTGAGTCATTGGCTATCCTGATTGCATAATTTCTTTTGTCTGTCCTTATACATTTTTTAACCTCTCTTGATAGATTCTGATAGTAAGCAAGTAGGTGAATTTCGCCTTTCTTTATTTT
Organism: Paralithodes platypus; assembly: GCA_032716605.1. Taxonomy (NCBI): domain Eukaryota; kingdom Metazoa; phylum Arthropoda; class Malacostraca; order Decapoda; family Lithodidae; genus Paralithodes; species Paralithodes platypus. The sequence continues at coordinate 21,867,716 of CM064535.1, forward strand.
TCGATGTATTCCTCTCTTTTTTCCTAGAAGGTCTAATAGTCTATTATTCATCCATTTGGGTTGGTTCTGTGTTGATCTAAATTTTCTTTTGGGGATATATTTATTTTGCGCATTGTGGAGTGAAGAAATAAAATTATTATATGTAGCTGTCAAATTATCCTGAGTTAAGACAGGTATCTGAGAGAGAGTATGTTCATTAGCGCACCTGGGTCCACTTAATAGTTTAACCATAGGATCGACTCTTAAGGCTCGTCTTAATCCACCATAATTGGCTTTTCTGAAATCTGGGATAAGTGTCGTATTCTCTTTAGCCTTTCCTGTCCATTGTATGTTAAAATAAATTGATTTATGATCACTATTTCCTAGTTGGTCTCCTATCTCTACATTATTTATCATTTGTTCATTATTACTGAGAACTAAATCGAGGATATTATTACCTCTAGTAGGCGAGTCTATGAATTGAAATAAAAACCTATCCTGTACCGCCTCAATAAACTCTTTTGAATCTGAGTCGCCGATTTGATGCTGCCAATCAATATTCGGAAAATTAAAATCCCCCATAATACACACATTGCTAAACCTTGATGCTATTTTCACTTCCTGCCATAAAGCTGTACCTTCGTTTCTACTCATATTTGGTGGTCTATAAATAACTCCAATAATTATGGTCTCACTACCTTCGCTAACCTCAACCCAAACACTTTCGTTATCAGTATTTAGTCTAATACCTGATTGAATACAGCTTTTTAAAGAACTCCTGACAAACACTGCTATTCCGCCGCCCCTCCTACTTGTTCGGTCGCGTTTAAACAAACTATATCCTGGTATATGGAATTCTGCTAAAAAATGTCTTGATTCTGTATTAATCCATGTTTCAGTCAGTGCTATAATGTCTATATTTTCGTTGCTAACAAGTGCTCTAAGTTCATCCATTTTGTTACATAAACTCCTACAGTTTGTATAATATAATCGCAATGAATTTATTTTACTGGTATCGGATTTACCTTTATTTCTAACTGAATTCCCATCTTCTGGTACACCTTCAATATTTCTACTAGCAGTACAATTAAAATCCTGTGACTGATATTTTCTATTCCTATCTGATGTACCAGTACGGCAATTTACCCTATCTAGACAATTATTCTTACTCATATTCTCAGGCTTTATTTTCAGCGAAACCCCGCGACAATCCTATCTATTGACCTAGCTAAATTTGCCACCCCTAGCCGAGAAAGATGAACCCCGTCCTGTGCGTACAACTGATTTTTACCATAGAAACGGGTCCAGTTATCAAGGAATGGTATTGCATTTGCATTACAGTATTTTTCCAGCCGACAATTGATACCAATTGCCCTAGATGACCATTCCTTGCTGACCCCTCTCCGTGGCAAGATACTGTGTACTACAGGTATGCCTCCCTTCCTCCTAACTTTATCTAACACCTCCCTGTACTGCCGAAGCAGTACTTCCGTCCTACCTTTACCAACATCATTGCTCCCTGTACTGAGACAGATAATGGGGCTATCTCCAATATCTTTCATGATGTAATCAATGTCCTCTAACACCTTCCCAACCCCGGCACCAGGCAGACAGACAAGCTTCCTAATATCAGTACAGGTGGACCTAGCTAAGTGTCTGACCATGGAGTCCCCAACAATTGAGAAGGACTTGCCTCTCCTTGTCGATGACTTGGTAGCAGCTGCGGCAGCGGCAGGAACTCCTGGGGCAGCAGTTGAAGGTACTCCTGGGGGGGCAGCAGTCACAGCATTCCCTGTTGGAGGCAACTTACTTACCTTTCTCCTGGTTTCCTCGCCGAAGGAAGCACTCGCAGCCTCACCATCACATTCGTCATCCAAGGTGATGAACTTGTTGCTGAGGGCAACTGGCCGCCGTAGAAATTTGCAGGTTGTTGCACTTGTTGGAACAACTGTCCTCTTGACCTCTTGATAGAGGTCTCTTGATAGATTCTGATAGTAAGCAAGTAGGTGAATTTCGCCTTTCTTAATTTTTCGATATATTCCTCTCTTTTTTCCTAGAAGGTCTAATAGTCTATTATTCATCCATTTGGGTTGGTTCTGTGTTGATCTAAATTTTCTTTTGGGGATATATTTATTTTGCGCATTGTGGAGTGAAGAAATAAAATTATGATATGTAGCTGTCAAATTATCCTGAGTTAAGACAGGTATCTGAGAGAGAGTATGTTCATTAGCGCACCTGGGTCCACTTAATAGTTTAACCATAGGATCGACTCTTAAGGCTCGTCTTAATCCACCATAATTGGCTTTTCTGAAATCTGGGATAAGTGTCGTATTCTCTTTAGCCTTTCCTGTCCATTGTATGTTAAAATAAATTGATTTATGATCACTATTTCCTAGTTGGTCTCCTATCTCTACATTATTTATCATTTGTTCATTATTACTGAGAACCAAATCGAGGATATTATTACCTCTAGTAGGCGAGTCTATGAATTGAAATACAAAACTATCATGTACCGCCTCAATAAACTCTTTTGAATCTGAGTCGCCGATTTGATGCTGCCAATCAATATTCGGAAAATTAAAATCCCCCATAATACACACATTGCTAAACCTTGATGCTATTTTCACTTCCTGCCATAAAGCTGTACCTTCGTTTCTACTCATATTTGGTGGTCTATAAATAACTCCAATAATTATGGTCTCACTACCTTCGCTAACCTCAACCCAAACACTTTTGTTATCAGTATTTAGTCTAATACCTGATTTAATACAGCTTTTTAAAGAACTACTGACAAACACTGCTATTCCGCCGCCCCTCCTACTTGTTCGGTCGCGTTTAGACAAACTATATCCTGGTATATGGAATTCTGCTAAAACATGTCTTGATTCTGTATTAATCCATGTTTCAGTCAGTGCTATAATGTCTATATTTTCGTTGCTAACAAGTGCTCTAAGTTCATCCATTTTCTTACATAAACTCCTACAGTTTGTATAATATAATCGCAATGAATTTATTTTACTGGTATCGGATTTACCTTTATTTCTAACTGAATTCCCATCTTCTGGTACACCTTCAATATTTCTACTAGCAGTACAATTAAAATCCTGTGACTGAGATTTTCTATTCCTATCTGATGTACCAGTACGGCAATTTACCCTATCTAGACAATTATTCTTACTCATATTCTCAGGCTTTATTTTCAGCGAAACCCCGCGACAATCCTATCTATTGACCTAGCTAAATTTGCCAACCCTAGCCGAGAAAGATGAACCCCGCCCTGTGCGTACAACTGAGTCTTACCATAGAAACGGGTCCAGTTATCAAGGAATGGTATTGCATTTGCATTACAGTATTTTTCCAGCCGACAATTGATACCAATTGCCCTAGATGACCATTCCTTGCTGACCCCTCTCCGTGGCAAGATACTGTGTACTACAGGTATGCCTCCCTTCCTCCTAACTTTATCTAACACCTTCCCAACCCCGGCACCAGGCAGACAGACAAGCTTCCTAATATCAGTACAGGTGGACCTAGCTAAGTGTCTGACCATGGAGTCCCCAACAATTGAGAAGGACTTGCCTCTCCTTGTCGATGACTTGGTAGCAGCTGCGGCAGCGGCAGGAACTCCTGGGGCAGCAGTTGAAGGTACTCCTGGGGGGGCAGCAGTCACAGCATTCCCTGTTGGAGGCAACTTACTTACCTTTCTCCTGGTTTCCTCGCCGAAGGAAGCACTCGCAGCCTCACCATCACATTCGTCATCCAAGGTGATGAACTTGTTGCTGAGGGCAACTGGCCGCCGTAGAAATTTGCAGGTTGTTGCACTTGTTGGAACAACTGTCCAGGGAGCATCACGATCCCTAACAGCAGTTGCACTATCCTCACTTTTCTTGTCAGCCAAAGTCAGCTTTAAGGCCAAATTCTCGTCTTTGAGACACTGCACCTCTCTCTCCACATTTTCCAGCCTTTCTTGCAAAGCAAGACAAAGCTGGAGAATATGAGAGGAGGTAGCAATCTCGTCAACACCAGCCATTTTAAGAAAGCGTTAATACTATCACCACACTATGGCCAAAGATAATTCACTGGGAGTCACTAGGGACAGGTCCTCACTCAGCAAAGGTCAGGCAGGTACAGATGGTGGGATCTTGAGTAAACCTAGCCAACTTAATGTACAATTGCCACCTGGTTTTACCGTTGATCAATTATTCGAACTAGAAAAACGCAGAGCAAAGACCGAACAAGCCAGACTAAATATAGAACTAGCCAGAATAAATGCCGAACAAGCCAGAGCAAATACCGAAGAAGCCAACATAAAAGCCAGAGCAACGACCGAACAATGTGAATATCAATATCGTACGGCTCAACTAAATGTCAATACAAATGCTCCCTTAATTGCTCCCCCTCTGGGATTGACTATGACTAGTGTCATTCCACCTTTCACTGAGGATAATGTGCAGGATTTCTTTGTTTTGTTTGAGGAAGTTGCTGGAGGTATGAAGTGGACAAGAGATCAATGGCCTTTTATGTTACAAACCGTTTTGACAGGGCAGGCTCGAGCCACGTATTTGTCAGAAGTAGCAGAGGTTAGGCAAGATTATGACAATCTCAAAGAAGATATCCTAAAAACCTATCAATTGCAGCCTGAGGCTTACAGGCAATCTTTCCGTAAAAACCAGAAGAAAGTAGAAGAAACCCATAAGGTATTTGCCAGGACCATGACTAAAACGTTCAATCATTGGGTCAATAGTAAGAAAGTCACAAGCTACAACGATCTGAAGGAGTTGGTCCTGTTAGAAAATTTCCTATGGAAAATTGATTCTTCTGTAGCCTATCATTTAAGGGGGTAAAAGGTAGATTGTCTTGCCGACGCCGCTGACATACGATAATTCTAGTTCTAATTTTAAGTATCTCAATCACAAATCTGACAGACCCAGTCACAAGCCTGTAACGTCTTCCCCAGCTAGCCAAAATAGAATTGTTCCCCCAACTAGAAATGCGACTCAGGGCAATGGTAACAGAGGTGGGGCCCAAAGTAATAGTAATGCTCAAAGAGGGAACGTTCCCGTATCCCCTAAAGTATGTACTTTTTGTGGCAAGAGAGGCCACCTTGCTTATCAGTGCTGGGCCAAGGAGAGAACAGAGAGATCAGGGCAGACAGTTGCCGCCGTATCTCAAACTCCATATGTTCCTTTAATGCAGGACTCCCGACAGAAGGAGTACCTAGCAGCTAACGTAAATCATCTAGACAGGGGTGTAGTAGCATGCGTGGTGCAAACCACTAGGGTTAAGCCAATAATAATTTCACCATCAGTGCTGGACAGTTACCGTCCCTTTATTTCATCTGGCAATGTGAGATTAAATGGTTGTATGCATGAGGTAAAAATTCTAAGAGACACAGGTTCTACTAGCACCCTCATGGTGAATCCTTACACTGAGTGCCCACCTGGCGAACCAGTTGTAATGAGAGGTGCTGGAGGCCAATTTTATGCATACTTGGTAAAAGGCGAAATTTAATGTGAGTTACTACAGGGTGAGGCCACCATAGCTTTGTGTAGGTCCCAAGATATCCCTGTGCCTGGGCTAACACTCCTTTTGGGGAATGATGTAGCAGGTGAGAAGGTCCGACCAGACCCCATTTTGTCACTTTCCCCTGTTAATGAGCCACTAACCGGTGAGCTCGAAAAGGAGATGCCAACAGTTTTCCGTGTGTGTGCTGTCACACGTTCAATGTCTCAAGTAGCAGTTCCCTCAGACAGAAATGTACCGAATGTAAGAGTTGATGAAAGGGATGATGAGAGTGTGAATGACGCTGCAACTGTGCCTGATGATGTGACTGAGGTGGATTTATCTGACACCTTTATGGCTCATCTTGACCCTAACGATGACCATGAAACCCCTCCAAAATGTCCTAGTGGCCTGGTAGAGCTACAGAGAGATGATAGTGAATGCAAGGAGTTAGCTGCCAGGGCCGTGAGTGAAGAGGAATGTGAGAAGGAGGGTGGTGAATGTTTCTACCTCAAAGGAGGAGTATTGTGGCGTAGATGGAGACAGCCACACAGACCAATCGATGACGGGGCCTGCGACGTCCATCATGTAGTAGTCCCCAAACCTTGTCGTAGAGATATCATGGAAATGGCACATTGTATACCATTGGCAGGACACCTAGGTGTGAGAAAAACTCTAGACAGAATCAGAGCCCACTTTCACTGACCAGGAATGCGTGCAGATGTAGTGGAGTTTTATAGAGTGTGTCACACTTGCCAGATGACAGGAAAACCCAATCAGAAGGTGCCTGTACATCCTCTGGTGCCCTTGCCCGTCTTCGAGAATCCTTTTACTCGGGTGGTAGTGGACATTGTAGGCCCATTGCCTAAGACTTCCCAAGCTAACATTTATTTATTAACAATTATGGACATGGCAACTCGCTACCCAGAGGCTATACCCTTAAGGACTACCTCTGCTCCAACTGTCATCAAGGAACTGCTCAAATTCTTCACCAGAATGGGTTTCCCCCATGAGGTGCAAAGTGATCAAGGAACTAATTTTACCTCTAACATTTTCCAGCAGTCCCTGAAGGAGTTGGGTATCGAGCATGTTAAGTCTAGCACCTACCACCCAGAGAGTCAAGGGGTTCTCGAACGATATCATCAGACATTAAAAGGAATGTTGCGTAAATATTGTACAGAGACCGGAGTTGAGTGGGAAAAGGGGGTACCTTTTCTTTTATTTGCTACTCGTGAGGTTCCAACTGAATCCCTGGGTTTTTCCCCTAATGAGCTAGTTTTCGGTCACCAGGTAAGAGGTCCTTTGCAACTATTGCAGGATAGCCTAGTTGGCCAGGAGGGGAACCAAAACCTCCTCAAGTATGTTTCAGATTTCAAAACCCGGCTGAGATCCTCATGTGAGTTTGCCGCTCAAAACATGACAGTGGCTAAAAGCTCCATGAAGAAATGGTATGACAGAAAAGCCTGTGAGAGGGAGTTTCAGCCCGGTGATGAGGTTTTGGTCCTGCTCCCCCTTTTTGGCCAACCTTTATCTGCCAAGTTCAGGGGCCCATATAAGATCATTCAGAGGGTGAGCATTACCGATTATCTAGTAACTACCCCAGACAGGAGAAAGCCCACGCAAGTATACCATATAAATATGTTGAAACCCTACCCTGACCCGCAACAGACTGTTCCAGAGCCTGAAGGTATCCATGCAGACTTTGACTTGTCATGTAGCCTATCCAACTTTCAGTATAACTCAGTAGCTTGGGGGGAATTACCATCTAAACTATGTCATCTTCCCTCTGATCAAGCGAACCAACTAATCTCTGTTTTATCTCAGTCTCCCAGTGTGTTCCGTGATACTCCAGGGTTCACTTCTTTGGCCTTGCACGACATCGACGTAGGGGATGCAACTCCCATTAAACTATCCCCCTACCGTGTCTCACCACAATGCAGGAGTATACTGCAGGTCGAGCTTTACTTTATGTTATCAAACGAGCTGATCACAAGGGCCTTAAGCCAGTGGAGTAGTCCGGTCATACTTGTGCCAAAGCCAGATGGGAGCCATAGGTTATGTATGGACTATAGGCAAGTTAATGCTGTCACAAAGAAGGATACCTACCCACTGCCATGTATCGACGACTGCATTGACCAGATTGGTACAGCAACCAATATAAGCAAGATTGACTTAATGAAGGGATATTGGCAAGTAGCTCTCACCCCTAGAGCGAGGGAAATATCATGCTTTGTAGTCAACAATCAAGCCTTCTGCTGTAACGTAATGCCCTACAGCTTGAAAAACGCTCCAGCTACATTCCAGCGCCTCATGAATTTGGTGACTGAAGGGGTACCTGGATGCGTTGTCTACATCGATGATATTCTTATCTTTTCACAGTCATGGGAGGAGCAGCTTTACCAACTTAGATTGCTGTTCTTAAATCTTGCTGATGCCAATCTGGTGGTTAATCTTAAGAAATGCACCTTTGTAAAGAGTACGGTCCAGTATCTAGGATATACGGTAGGTCAGGGGCAGGTTGCACCTCCTCAAGCAAAGG